>DVQP01002808.1:0-11825 GCA_018231745.1 Danaus eresimus
TATAAATTTAATTTATTTGCAAATAGAAAATATCTCATGAAAAATTAATCAGTACGCGCACGATTGATATCTGAGATATCAGCGTATATAGACTTTAGTCGACGAATAAATGAAGGCTCTATAGATTAATCAGAAAAGCGTCTGAAAGAAG
This sequence comes from Danaus eresimus, assembly GCA_018231745.1. Classification (NCBI taxonomy): domain Eukaryota; kingdom Metazoa; phylum Arthropoda; class Insecta; order Lepidoptera; family Nymphalidae; genus Danaus; species Danaus eresimus. Next base: position 152 of record DVQP01002808.1, read on the forward strand.
CCTTCAAGAAGTCGTCGGTTCGAAGCTTTTTCATAAAATTTCTCAGTCTGTTATCTCGTGTATTCAACACACAACTCATCATCGCTGTGTTACGAAAACAATTATAATATATAATACGTATTTAATTATACGATTTAAAATTAATACCCTTTAAGACAAACAGCGGTCCGGATAATAACATAATTAACAATAATAAACAAGCCATTAATTGTCCCTACTACTAAATGTAAAGTTTATCTGGCTGAGGTCAGAGTTGTTTCAACTCAGCTGCGTTAGACAGGTGTTCTAACACGACAGCACTAATTGTCAGCTACACTTCCATATACTGTAACATATCATTTCATTGTCAATTAAACGATTATAACAAATCGAACGTTATAAATAACGCTGCGATTTTTAAAACGCTGTGAAACTCGGCGTTTTTTTTCTTCATGTGAGTGAACAATTTTTTTTTTATAATCGTTAAAAATGTTTCATAATATTCGTATTACCAGATCCGTATTAATAGAGGGCTATGTTAAAACACTATATAACTCAAAGGCCGTAAACATATATATATGGTTTTAATGTTATAAAATATTCCACAGGCTGTATGTGTGAAACTGTTCCTCTGTATATGGGATGTCTTTCGGCTGGACTAACGGTTAGATGTATTTAGTGCATTAACATTGTGGTCACGTTATGCTGATTATAGAATAAGATTTGTGACTCCATAAGGAAACGGATAGCCACAGGTTGGCGACCGACACCGTTACATCATATATTCTAATATTATTGCCAGCATCAATAATATTTTAAACAGCCTGTATATATTAATTTAGGGATTCAATTTATTATTGCAACACTGCTTGATGGTTTTTTTTTGTATCATACATAATTTCAATAATATATTCACGTGTGCGGACGCTTCTATAATACTCGGTGAGCTTTTAATGCTCGTCACGCGGCGGAAGTGCGGCGAGGTGCGCCCGCGACGGATCCAACATGGCGGCGAAAGTACTTCCGGCACCGAGTTCTCAATGAAGCTCGCGTTCATAAAGAAGCATCATATGATATACGTATTTTTTAATTACGACTTCTATTAGTTTTATATTGGAGATGAAATAAAAACTATGTTATTTATTACTCATATTTCTTTGTAATGTATCTTATGAATAAATAATTATTTCATATATCTTTTATACCTACATGTTTTACGATAATAAAGTTTATAAACTAAAAGGAAAACATTATTAGTTGGTATTATCCTTGTTTCGTTTGAAGCGGGACACAAAACCTAATTATTCTATTAATTTATAATAATTGCAGTTTTAATAAATAATTGTACTTATGTTTATCACCCGTATCTATGGCAACAATGTTTTAAACTTTGTGTTGTCATACATGACATGGGGATACATCGTGAGATATATCCGGGGATGTGACTGTATGTACTGACCTGGCAGGACGTAGGACGGCTCTTGGCACACGTTATCAACAGTTTCAAAAGCGATTCTCTGATCATATTGTATTTTATGTGAGCCGGAGTTGGTGTCATCGTAAGCTAGCCTGGCGACTCCTAGCGATTGTTCATAGTTCAATCTATTGTCCTCGTCGTACGGTTTCACTTTAACACTGTAGTCCGTGAAGTTCAGTTTTGTTATGGCTGACATGGGCAGCGACGGAGGCCCGGCGGCTTCGCGGGGCTCCACTAACAGCATGGCGGCCGATACGACCGCGCTCTTTGATTCTAACACCTCATATCAATATACACAAAACGAATTTTATATCGATACAAAATTTATTAATATAAAAAAATAATTACTTCAATTAATCTTAATTGGTACACAAGTTGAACGTAATTTTTAGAAATACGATATCAAAGTTCGGAGCGAGTTGGCCGCGAGCGATCTCAAGTAGCAGAGTAAATAGCACCGCACCGCTTCGCGACTGCTGTACGACTGAGCTTTCTAGCGGGCGGCTCGAGGGCGGAAAAAATACCGAGCGAGAGCGACACACGAAGATTGACGAACATGGCCGAACGCGGCCGAACACGTCCGAACACGTCCGAACAGCCCCGAACACCACTAAAGCAACCTGCCACCTGCTACAGCGACCAACTGTTGCGCGACCGTTGATTTTTTGCTAACCGCCTGTACTATCATGAAAACGAGCAAACCTAACCCAATTAATACGTATACGGTGTGTGAAAATAGTATCGCCTCGCCATATACTCATTCAGATAATACAGATAATTAATGGCAAACACAGCAAATCTTTTACAAATAGACATTATAATTCACATATATTTAAGGAGTTTTTGTGTTTTTTTGTACATATCTGTATCAGATGAAACACTTAGTGCTCGGTAATTACGTTTGGAGAGGTTAGAAGTGTTTTTAAATTACTTTGTTTAATTTAATGCGTCGATTTGCGATACAAGGTTTTTGTTTTAGCGCGTCGTGTTTAGAATTTAAATATGACCTATTTGTGTAGCAATGGGTACATAATAATTTTTTGCATAAATTGTTACATCATAATAACTTTTATTAACACTTTTAACTGAACATTATTCTAACAAACCGTCTTTATATTTTGGTTGCCATCTCGGCAGCGGTATTGCGTTTTATATCACCGTTGTCATAAAAAAAGTAATTTTTACCGCAGAATTGTGGAAATAATTGACTTAAATACGTATAATGATTGTTTCTGATGACGCACCGGCCTTGGAGTTGATTCCCATTGTTTGGTCACAGACTTGGGAACTTTGAGGCAGTGAATCTGTTAGGAATAGATTATTTACCTACAATATCGTCTGCAGGATGTTTACACGTCCAGGTAAGACAGATGTCGGAGTATCGGTTTCTGATAATGAGACATTAAATGATTTTTTTAATGGCACCAGATCCGATGGGAGGGAGCGGGAGGCGTTCCGAAACCGGGTCAAGTTTCGGGGGTGGATCTAAAAAGGTCACAATGGCGAGGGGATTTTATTCCCGGATAATACCTGAGCACGTGTGCCACCGGATATCAACTACCATTGTCTGACAGAGGAAGCGATTCCGTCGTCGCAAGATTCGATGCTTCATTTATATTTGTGTTGAATATACATTGATCTATTATATGAATATAATTATTTATTGTCTAATCGTGAGTTGTCGCCAAAAACCTTCCTTGTATACGTACAGACGGATGATTTTTCTTGTATATATTGTTATATGGCTGTCCGATATAAAACCTCTTTAAAATGGCGCCTCTAAATGGCGGAATGACTTTCAGGTGTCCATTAGTCGTGTAAGTTTTGTACGGAGCTGAAGCGAGTATGGCACGAAGATTCGATTATGGTGGCAGCAAGGGCGGGAAATTAATGCGGAAATTAATTTTCGATATTTGTATTAGTGGAACGCGGAAATAAACACACGAGGGATATTGTTTCTCATCTCACCTAGTTCAAATGTCGTGAGGAAATAGGAATGTGAGTTACAGATGAATTATCGATCTCTCATCAACATCTCATCGGATACGATTTGGAAAACGATTGTTTCCTTGATAAGAATATAGATTCATGAGTTGGTTAATACTTGGAAGACATGTCGGCTTGTCTTGAAGATGAACTTGGTATGGGATCAGAGTAATATCGATAGCTAAAGACGTAGCGATAACAAAACAGCGCCCGCGATCTATATGCAAGCTGTACTCTCGTCCTAGTGGCGGCTTTTAAATTTAAAAATACAATTTACCAAGGAATTCCCTGCTTTGAATAACATTAAGTGTAAACAATAAAGCGCTAGTGAGCGTATCGGACGCGGCAGGCGACGGAAGTGAACGATAAACAATCTTATTTAGATAAAACACTGAAAACCAGTCCACAAATTAATACAGGATCGCTACAGTCGGTGGCGAGGGGCCTATTACATCCAGCATCGATATATATCGGAGGTTCCGACATAAATTACGCGGAATACAATCAATAGTTTACGAGATTGACAACACAAAAGATACGTTCGAAAACATTCTAACCTTTGCACTAATTAAAAAGCACATCACATCCGCTTTTGGATATATAAAAGTGATTAAATAAAGATTTGAATTTTAAATTTTTAAGTTAGCTATTAGTATGGTCCTAAGGTTAATTCTGTTTCCTGCAATTTTAAGGATATTTTATGTTTTTTTCGGATGGCAATGACATTTTATTTTGTTTTTTACCTGTCATATGAGACATTAGTTTCAAAAGCTCTATGGTACCTTTTGATGTTCGGACAATTATGTTTTTTTTAAATAAAGAACAACGGTATAAACTTTTGACAACACTCCGAGTGCTCTGTTTTAAATTGGAGCGCACTGGGGACGTCACTTCCGGTACCAATAATTTATTTCTCTTGGCCTCCATCGCGCGGCCTGATGGTGCTGTACGACATTCGTGCAGGGTTTAAATATAGAAAATATATAGAAAATGCGACATGTGTGAAATATGATTTTCGTTTGGATAGTTTGTGAGGTTTGTCGTCAAAAATATACATCTACTGTTATAATATGCTGTCAGACCCGCTTCAAATCCAGCGGCTCTGTTGTGACAGTATCACAAGTGAAGGACAGCGCCCACCACGTCCGCATCCACTGATAACAATACAATACATGTATTTATTCCATGTATTTTCATGTCATTTCATTTGTTAAACTTTGTTTTTACATACGCTCAGAGATACGTATTATCTGTAGGGTATTTATTTCTACTGTCGTTATTACGACGTCAACTGTTTGGAGCTACGTTACGATATGTTTGTTTGCGATAACTGATAACGTCTGTCAATTGAAAATAATGACTGGTAGTTATCTTTTAATTTGCAAAATTAGGCTACAATTTTTCAATCGCAATCAAGACGTGATGAGTTTTGAGCTGTCGAGAATTTAAGTCGCCTCATAACGGATAATGAAGTATCTTCAAATATTTGTTTTTGCGAGGGTTTTCTACAATTAGAGCCGGCGAGGGCCGCAAATAAGGCAATTAATAGAATTCGGTGTTTCAAAGACGCCGCCGTAGGGCTTTGTCGGCGCCTGAAGCGGTGAAACACGACTCGATATTGCGGATCCTTGTGAACTATGCCTTTTTAATTCAGAGGAATCTGGCAACTCCTTCACCCGCTTAAATTCCCACACCTTTTATTAGGATAGCAGAATCCGAGTGATCTAAAGCACCTGCGAAACCCTTGAACAATGGCTACTTAAATTTCAACAAAAAGCACTGATCTACGCCTTCGACTGTGGAATTCTATGAAAAGGAGGGATTAACAAATTTGCAAAGCATTGCGACGTGCGAGTGACTCATAAAATGAATTTTTACTTAACATTTAATTGGCAATACGCGAGATTCTTCGCGAGACATAAGTCTAATTAGACCGGTAGAGAGTTTTTAACATTTTTGTGTTTTATAAAAGGCGTCGAACGCAATTATCATTTGCATACAGAGTAGCCCAGTATCGCTGAGCGAGTGAACTTTTTACTCAAAACTACCGAGCTGAATGGTTACGATAACACCTTATCATCCGAATACCAAGAATCGCAACGACAATTTTATAATTTTATTATAATTAATATTTATGAAACGGGGATTTAACGTGTTATATTTAAACTAATAAGCTGTTATATAGCTATAGGTGACTATGTAAGTCAAGGTAGAATCAGACTGTCCGACTGACTGAATGTAATATAATTGATAACATCAAATAAGCAACGAATATTCATACGATCGATTGAATTGTTTTAATGCACACAGAAAGCACAAGTTGTATAAAATAAAATAAAACCAGCAATAAAGATATGTAACGAATTAAAATTATCTCAGGGGTTCATACGTCGTCATGGTTGATACGATGCATTTTATTTTTAAAGCTAAATAAAATTTTATTAGCCAATGAAACGTTATCTGAACAGAACTTACAATTTAAAAGTAAATAAAATAAAATGGCAGCGATAAGAATCACTTTTGAATATTAAACAGCATTGTGACTGTGACCCTTGGCCTTTCGGAATATTTGGAATATAAATCGAATCAGTACGGGATAAATCAAGGACGCGTGAGTAGGTGAATGCTCAAAAGTAACGTGATTGTAAGGCTCGAGAGTCCTTGTTAAGAGCGTATTGAAGTCTAAGGGTCCCTGGATGGTGTTATTCAAGACTACAACAGACGTCCAAAGGGCACCCCTTGCTCTTTTAATTCACCAACCCTCAATGGCGTCTCTTTATATTTTTACCTGGTACGCTAAGTGCGTATTATGAATTTTTAAGCCCTTTGTGTGAATAACAAACATTTTCGATATAACTTGTGTTGTAGTCATTATTTAATGAAGTTTTTTTTTAGTAAGCACGGATTATGTATACAAGGATGTCTTTTAAGGCATTTTAACTCAAAATTTGTTCATACGATTAAATGGTTTTTATAAATTAAATTTGGTTAATTTTAATGAATTCATTCATGATATGTAAATATTATACTTAAATTAAAGACGTCGCGCTATTTACGTGATGTTTATTATTCTTTACGTAAGTTATCAATTTACTTGATATGATTTTTTTTTTCGTGGTTTAAAAAGAAATACCTTTTTTTTATTAACTTATGTCCTTGTTCTATCATCCTTTGTCGATTTTCGTAATTCGAATTTAGTGAAGGTCCCGCACGTGCGCAGGAGTGTGTATCGGGTTGCACCGGAAGTCAGTTGAAGTACAATGGCTGCCGGATGTGGCCGCTTCAAGCGACACGTATCTTTTTATTGATATCTTAGAAAGCTCAATATTTTCCATGTCCACACTCCGTTTGTGAGCCATGTAAATAATGTCCATTATTGACATCCCTACAAAGGGCACGTGTTCGTATTGCATGAATAACTTTTTTTTTAATTGTTTCGCAACAAAGGTTTTCAAATGGAAGCTCATTGTTCCAACCGTAAAGGAGTTTATATAGAAAGTGGGTTTAAAAATTCAAACTAATGATCTTTAATGATCGTCTTAAGGTAGTATTAAGTTAATCCAGATAAGTCGATAGAATTCTGCCAGAATGCAAATAATTACGACTTATACATCCGAGGTCAGATTACCTATAGGTATGTATAATCTGTACGACAGGATACAGGGCGTCAACACTATATTAACAGCCCATAGCGTTTATGGAAATAAATTAACATGATTGGTTGGAAGCCCACGTAGCTCATAAACATGCTAACAAGGATGACCTGTGATTTACAGCTCGTGCTGAACATTAATGGCGAGATGGGGAATTAACAGCTTCAGGGACGGAGTGGAAGTTTCGTTCCATTCATTCATTCAGAGATGTGTTAGTTTTGCGGTATTGGAGCTGTGCTGGTGGCTTCCTCGCGGACCGACCACATTATGTACATGTAATGATCATTAAATTCCTATTTAATATGAAAATATTTACATTTCATTCGATCTGAATCAAAAACTATGTTATAGCTACCTCACGACTGTCGTTCTCATATGGCAAAAAAATGCGCTAATCTTTTTAAACTAACTACTTTAATCCATTAAAACAGAAATGTTGTTGACCAACTCTCAAAATAGATAAAAACATTAAAACAATAACAATAAATACAAATTCTCCTCGAACGTGTAATGTATACCCAGACCTAAAATTGCCAGGTTATATATTTTATCAGTTATTTATACGAACCTAAGAGATGATCTATAAGCACTAAACACATTTTAATAGCATAAATGACCATGAAATCATCCAAGCCATTGTAAGTTTATATTTCGTAAGGGTGTTCCGATGCGCATCCGGCTAATGCGCTAGCGCAACGAGGATGTGCGCCGCTTGCGACAGTGCGGATGAACGTTGCGGATTGCGCACGCGTTCAGAACACGCCTTTTTAATACTGCAATTGCTAAATACTATATACTGCGTACTGTAACCTTCGCCGTTAGTACTCTTGTATTATATTTCATCGGATCAGTTGACACGAGGTCTCACCTACTCTTACGGCCGACATCTCCCAATCGTATTTTCATATTTTTATATTTAGATCATTTTATGTTGCTATAATTTTCTGCTTGCGATGTTCATGTAAAAATTACTGTTATAATGAATAGAATCAAATATTATTTCATAACAAGGCTTTCATTCCGTAATTTCTGATATTTTTATTATAATTCAGAAGCTATATATAAATTTAAACTCACCACGCCAGACCATAAGCGATTCCAAATCAGAGGATTCCTTGGCTCGTGAACTCGGGTGTAGGAACATAGCTTAACCAGGGTCTAATAGTCCCATAGTTCGAAACACATCCAATAGACAGATCAAAGCACTGACTTCACTTTAAAAATTATATTACTTAAAAATAATTTCCAGCGCAAATGATTTTTTTTTATTTAACTTATAAGTAATGTGGGCTTAATATTTAGATAAAGAAGCAGCGGGCACAGAGCGTGCGTGAAGACTGGACTGCTTTTCCTTCGTTGGTACAGTGGTGAGTGGTAGGGACACAACTTCACCTTAAGCTAGTATTGTTAAGGCTACAACTGAAATTAGTGAAATCACAGCCTTTACTAACATCTGTTCGTAACGAATCTGAGTTAATTTTTACGTGACCTATTAACTTATAACTATTTTACACCATCTAATTACGTTTGATTTTTACATATCAATAAAATATAGGTATTTTTGAGATAACGAATAGAGTTTTTGCGTTAGTCGAACACAAAGAGTTTGCCTTAAAATCTATATAATGCTCATTACAAAAGATCCGATAAAAATATACAAAAATATTTGAAAATCAACGAAATTATAACGGTCATATTATTTCTATGAGCAGATATCAAAACACATTATTAAAAAAGAGCGCAGTTGTATCTTGGTTGTAATAACTCCTTATAATTGTAAGATGAGTATCCAATCAGTTAATTACGGCGATTAAGAACTCCGCGGATACTGTTGAAAGGCAGATCAAAGGGACATACACTAATAGCGTAATATTTTGTTATGTAAAGCACACAATTAACATAAACATGTTTATAACCTCGGTTACCTTTCATCTCGGTTTTATTTGTGTGATAGTTAATTATTTTAATAAACACATCAAAATATTTCGCTAAAATAGCAATCGAGTTGAATTTAATCATACATTATTGTGTTTTATATTGACGACGTTATAATTTTAGGTTTTTATTCTAATATGGCGTAATATTATTGTGTTGAAGACACGTGTAAAACGGTACCGTCTGAAAGAGAGCGGAAAATCTGCGTCAAGGTCACCTTGCTACACGCCCGACGGACTGGAAAAATATTTGAAGCCCCCAACTTAACTTATAATACGTTATGTGTTTGATAGTTTCAGTGAAATTTATATCCGTGAATGTATCGCAATACTAACGTATATTATGTTAATATAACAAAACAGATTTTGTAGTTTCAGTCCTGACCTTTAAGCCCATAAGGATATCAAATGAGATAAGATTGATGAATTCATGACACACTTACATAATAAAGCAATAAATTCGTTCCTTTTAACTGCTATATACAATCTATTAACGATTTACATGTACTGATTTAAAATTATACAACTGCCATACGTATGTATGTCCATTTCGGTCTTGTTAAAGAGTTAAGAAGTCATAGATAGAGCTGGAAAGGGAAGATATTTTATATAACAAAGAAATAAGGCGAAAACTTTATGAAACTAGCATAAAACATTAATGTTTCAAGATCAAAATAAGAAGACCACCCGTATTTAACAAGGACATACTCGTATTTCAGCTGCTTTATTATTTCAGTAGCGATCCTCAAAGTCAAAACAAGCCGCTACATGATTTATGAGCTATAAAAGTGCTTTTTATATAAATAACGTGTAATATAAAATTTGATATTAAGCAGGATCTTTTCTGAGATTATAATAGTTTTATGCGAACAAAATTTCGGCATCAAAGTGGTTGTCATAAACCTGTTACCATCCAGAGGTGGCAGGCTGTAGGTTATTTTATCTTTATATCGTCTAGTAACCAGTTGAAAGCTTGTCCTACTATCTGAGATTATATGATCAGGATTACGAGATCCTTAGAGAAATAATAGTTTCCAACGCTGTTCCCACGACGACAGAACTAATGACGTCTTTGTTAGCTTGTAATTAGTATTAAAATATAATTAAGAAGATTGTGTATGTAATCTTTGTATTATTAATATTTGTTTCATTGTTAAAACAACTGAAGATAGATTTATTAATGACAAAATTATTTGACGATTGTATGAGATAATATTTGTATGTTTATTGTAAGAATTCCAAGGTAATTATTTTATGATGTCGTTGGTTTCTTATACAGCAGATGTTTCAGCTGGTGGCTTTTCAGGTTGTTTTATTTTAATTGGCATACCTGTGTTATTGTTATTGTTGTTGTAGTGATGCGCGGGCGGCGGGATGTAGTCGGCCAGCTCCGGCAGACAGACGTTGCTCTCATACATATTGGGAGGTACATTCGCCAGTAGAGAGCGTTCCTTCTCCACATCTGCTAAGCGACTTTGTTTTATTTAAATGCTAACAAACATATAGTCTATGTAAGACGAGACGCTGTTCGTCTGAAGGTATGCATGATATTAAAAATAAAATTTTGTATAAATTTAAAACATTTATATTATAGTAATATCTGTGTTCTGGTCATTCGAATGTACCTTTTTGTAGAATCTCAAGGTGTTCCCAAAGTATATCGCCCATGAAAGCGGGTGCTCTGGCCACGAATTCCTCTTTTCCCATCGCGCATATATCCTTGCCTTGAGCACGCGCGAACTGTTGTAGGGCTACGCCTTCTAGGGAGAACTCACGAGCCGCCCAACGGAGCCATGCAGCAACAGCCGCCTCACTCCACTGACGAGGGTCTGAGACGAGGAAGATCAGAAATTAATTACTGTCAAACAAAAACTAACGAGATAAATCACGAGCAGGAGACTTGAAACATATTATTCCGACATGAGAACACACTTCCAATACGATGGTTAAAATATTTCTCAATTTGTCGAAGTCATGATTATCACTAATTGTCGATAAATAGTAATCGTATGAAGAAACGTGGAGCACAATTAGCCGAAACGTTGACCAACAGCGGAACTTACGCACGCACAGGAAGCAGCTCGACCTTGGAGCTTCATGCTTCTGGACGATAAAAGTGATTTCTAATTCTTTCCACATTAAAGCAAATCAATAGTCTTTGATCGCGTGTCAATGTGGTGTCGAAACTTTAGAGTGGTTTGCAATTTCGAAGAATAGATGTATAATGTATTATATACATATGTCTACGATTATACGTTACAAACACTCAGTTTGTTTTATAATTCATTGAATGAATTGATAACGTAGAATAGAATTTATAATATACTCTGATTGGCTAGAATTAAAAACAACATCAAAAGGTCCGTCGATTGAGCAAAGATGTCCGATCGATGCAAACAACGTTAGAGCGTGTGGAGGGGCTCGACGGAACTTTTTCCTCAGCGAAAAGCGGCAGCAGAACTGACTAATAATGAGTAATTGGTTTAATTATGGCTTTTAGTATCGGACTTCGACACGGACCGTTCACCCGGACCAGCCTCGTGAAGGATGACAAGCACTATAAAAGTTCCCTTATAAAACATACTGACATAAAATATTATATATTTATATTATTTTAAATAACACATTTATTTTCTTATAGTTTT
>DVQP01002809.1:0-11825 GCA_018231745.1 Danaus eresimus
GATAACATAATGCTATAAGAGCAACGTTTTTGTCGACTCATATAGGTATTAGGAATAAGTTTGATTTGTGAATTGGTTTTAGTAGAATCAGAGATATAAAAATTACATATATCGAATTAATATCTTTGAAATTGGTTCTAAGAGATAAAAATCGAGGACAAATAGTATAAGTTTGAGTGCCTTAAAAATCTATGAAATCAGTTTGTATATGAGTAATGAAAATATGACATACCTCTAAGTCCTATATAGATCCCTAAATAGGTCAAAATGAGGCTAATTTTTCTTTTTTTTGACACATACTGGAAATCATTCCATCCTCTGGACAAATTATTTGAAATTCCTTCCTATTCCTCCCTTTATGCTAAATCCGTCACTGTCAAAGCTTCCCTTCTAAAGAACTTGTAGCCAACATCGATTATTCTAATTATTGCCAATATACATAATTTGTTAGATGTTTTTTTAAAAGATCTTATATAACCTTTCTGTACGAATAAAATGTTTCTACGTACATATTTATCGTTCATTTAAGACCAATATATATCATTGTTAATATTTATCATTAATTTATGTGAATCGATATTACGAGATTTCAGTATAACAATCTATTTACATAATCAAGGGGTCTTATCACAATGTTAGGCACCTTTTTTATTATATAATTGTATACTAGGATACCTATACATTTAATATAAAAGTGAAATCAAGTGTTTTATTTTGCTATCTTATTTTACAGAGCTTAACTGTTCTCTATTGAAATGTATTTTTTTTCTTTATTATTTTAGTATCTAGTAAATAACATTTAGTTTCTATATTTGTTGGAGTTTTAGAATTATGTGCAGATATTGTTGATGTTTTTTAATGTTTAACATGCGAAAACATTGTGTTATGGCATATTTTTCATTGTACATTTTAATTAAGGTTAAAATAAATATACCTATTTATGTAAAAGTCAAAAGGGACATCTCATCATATTTTCGATACTATTCTTCATTATTTATGTACGTTATGAAGTATGACCGTTGAATATTACTTGGTGCGAGTCCGAAGCCGCAATCTCAATATTCCACTGGGACCGGTTATCCGCAACACATAACTAATGCCCGCCTAAGAACTTCCATTCCGTTCAAGTGCCAATTAATTACAAGAAATATCGTCTTTGATACCGAAATAATAAATTAGCACCTATCTACTCAATGAAAAGGATCACGTTCCCGCTTAAGAAAATACATTAATAATTATAATTTTCATTTAGAAACATCGATATTAAAACTCACAGGAACAAAAACTAGTTTCAGTTACCTTTATCATAAAAGGTATTTTTTGTTCTCGTAGCTTTATCGATTGCTCTATTGGTTTAGAGTGGGAAAATAGTTTCTTAATTAACCTAATCTGTTTGTAGTTTGGCCTTGACTTGTTAGTAAAGTAAGATGGTAATCGTTACGTGTAAAAGCTCAAAGATTGATCGGTCACGTATTTGTGATACATTAATTATCGTTAAATCTCACATCACTGAGAATATGAATGGGAATTTATAAAATGCTATTTAACTATCATAAAGTAAATAAACTGTTAATTAAGAGTTGATTAATGCTAAGTGCTAAGATGACTCGTCCTCTAATTGCATTTTTTAATAAATTTGCATCTCATGTGCTCTGAAAAAAAATTCGCAATCACAAGCATTCTCCTATTAAACTATTCGTATGAAACACGTTGTTGGATTGTCGGTGTGTTCTTAACTACCACAGGCGTTCGCGAATATCTGTATGTCCGTCGGTGACATAGATTTACATACAAAAGAATGCGCTTGACCGGCTTTTAGATAGTGTAGCATATCTAATCGAACCGAGACGGCTGTCAGTCAAGTGGAACAGTATACAGGCAGAAGTCCGCATCATTTGCTACTTGATTTCGCTATCGAATATCAAGATTAAGTGATAACATATTATTAGTATTTGCCGGTAGTAACTGTTTGTCTAACCGCCTTTGAAATAAAATGTTGGGCAAGTTTTGGTTCTTTATTTTATTTCGTTACTAGAAATCACTTTTTTATTTATGAATTTATATAAATAGTTCTCCTAATTTTATGTTATAGACCACATTTAGTGATCGTATAAAATGATTTCATTGTCATTGTATAAATTTTGATAACGTACTCCTTCATAAGTAATTTGAGAAAATATTGTGACTATTTATGAACCTAATATCAATTGTGCTAGCGGTTTTTATATTTTCTTCTCTTAATTTCAAAAAAAAAAACTTTTTAAATTAATATAATAATGGCTACAGTCATTTAGATAAAAAATGCAAGTACCTTAAAAATTTCTTGGGTTTTAATTTAAAAAGTTTTGATAAAATGTTGTAATTTCAATCATTATTTAGAAATAGATTTTTAGCTAATACAAGAACACGGTAATTGATACAAAAACAAAAAGTACTTGGGAGTACCATCATTAGCTATTATATTTTCCTTATTAACAACGAAATATATGGTGACTCTTGTAAGCTCTCGCTTCTTATTTTATTTATAGTGATAAAAGAGTAGACAGTGGTAGAGTAGTATTATTTACGTTTTAGTATATACGTAAGTTTTTGTTGATATGCTTATAAAATATTGTCAGAATAAAGAAAAGATTATTTTCTTTTATTGTATTTTTTTACGACAGTATATCTTAATAGCGTTTAAGGTCAAAGCAATAATATAATTAAGTAAATTTTGTATTTCATCATTTGTATATTACAATAATTTTAATTTATTAAAATGACTACTGTATTCCTGTGCGCCGTTAATATTGTTTGTAATTGCCAACATTAATAAGATTAAAATCTGTCTGTAACTTGATAGATTCCTTTACACGACTTCCGCGGCTATCGTTTTGCGATCTGCTCTGATAACTCGTCTATATTGTTTGACTAATGGCCAGCTGTGAATCCGATCCCGCGTCATATTGGAGTCGAGTAACGTCAGCTTGATTGCGATTTCGCATCTTTCCACTCTAGAAGTCCAGTTTTAAAATTGCTAAACTTTGTTTTTTTTTGATACCCAGATTTTCACGTTATTTGATTTGTCATTTTCAGTTTCCGTATTGTTGCAAAGTCAGGAGCTTGACGTTGAATGATTCTTATAATAGTTTTTTTTTCATATAAAAGTAAAGTAGTAAACGTACCTAATAGTAAGAATTAACGGAAGATTTGATAGAGAAAAAAAATAGTTTTATAGTGACGCATGCAAATTAATTTCATTGGGATAATTTGTTGTGCTGCCTTGTCCGAAACATAACTCTTAGGGGGCTATTATGCAAAATATGAATATAGAAAAGAGTATGTTCTAATTATGTTTAATATATAATATTATTTATATCTATTAGTATATTGCGTAACGCGCACATAAATATTTTATAATATTATTATTATAAGTTAATTCAAATTTTCTTTTTAAATTAAGTGAAATAAAAGAAGGAAGAACTACAGAAAAGGTAAGTAAATAAAAATAAAGAAGTCGTCTCCGATAGTTTGTAAAGTGAGATGCAAATCGGGACGTTTACATCAATACAGTTGCTTTTCGCATGCGAAATATGCGATAAGCATGTTGTACTTGTATTGTCTCGGATGCTTTTCGAATAAGGTACCCGGTTGCATATTTCGCGGACGGCGCGACGGTCGAGGTAAAGCGATAAGCCAACTGATTTACGACTTATAAAGGCGACACTTCCGCAGGCTTTGCTGGCAGATTTACACGACAATGCATTGCCCCATACTAGCTGTTAATGGGTTACACGGCAATTTCGTCTTGCTTAGCCCAGTTGTTGCACGGAATATAGAACCTGAAACTGATCTCGTGACAAAGTTTCGTGCAAACAATGGATTTATTTATGGAATAAGCTCCAAGTGTAATCTTTACTTAGTACTTGTATTTCTTGTTGATAACAACTATATTTTCTTTAATTTTTGATAATTTTTCGTTCTAGTGAAGGTTTCGTATCCAATTTAAAAGCAGTATCATTATTATAGTTGTCCGTTTCCTCTCATTGCGTAAATTGTGTTTTAGATTCATATGGTATTCATTAAGTCTCATTTGTACGAACACCAATAAATACATGTTAATACAGATTAATAGACATTTTGGATAATGATCTCGGTCGTCTTGGATAAAATAAAAGAAATTATGATCAGGGAAAGGCATTTTAGAGCGGTGTGTAAATATTCCGAGAGGCGTAAATGTTTCTTATACAATATCAAGTCTTTAATGAGAAAGCAGTATAATGCGTTTATCATTCCAGATTTATGACCAATAAATGTTTATATAGCAACCTTCCGCCTGAGGATATTGTCTTGATTTGTTTTAGTGATTCAAAGAAAATATGTAATGGAAGTTATATCAATTCGATTGATAGCTATGATGGAATAAAAGGTAAAGTTGAAAGCTACTTTTACCGATACGTACAAATAATTTTGAAGTACTTTACGGCATCTCCATTTATTTACTAAAATTGGTAATTTAGAAATAATATTTTAATATATCGCATTGTGTTTGTGTATAATTTTTGATTTAGTGCTAAAAAAAAACTTGCTGACACGAGTAATGTTAAAACGCAAATTAAATGCAACGATGCATATGTTTTGCTTGCTGATTTTAAGTTGAAGATACTTTGATATTATATAAAATTTTAATTAAAAATATGAATCAAAAATTTCCTATAAATTTTATAACAATTTGTTAATCTAAATTTTATAAATTTGATGAAATAACTATTAAATATATCATGAGATTGGTCGTCTAGAATTTAGCGTTTAATGAAACATTCGCTGCCCCTTAATGGACAAAATCTCGTTCTAAGAATCTGATTTGCCTGTTTCAATCCAGATGAATGCCGGACTGATGTGCTGATTTACAAGGCAGACCCTTTTCTTCGTGACGTCTGTCACTCGATGGAGATGTCCGCGCGATGCAACCATCTGATTTCGGCATCTTTAAAATCTGTTTTCCTCGTTTTGTAATACATGACCACGGGAGCATTAAACATATGAGATCATTTGTTTAAAGTTAATCGATTTGACTCTAGATGTTATTTCAATGTTTATAGATTAGAAAGATAAATTTTATTAATAAATACAAGGTTTATATAAATTTATATTAGTTATTTATGTAATATTTCCATTGTTTTTGTTAAATTACTATTGGTTTGATACTAGCTTATTTCACTCTCAAACTAATCAAGATTAAACAAGCATTTCTCTCCTTATACGAAACCTCTTAGCTGTGCTCTAGTTAATTAGTTTAGGTTGATATAGAATTTAAACCGATTAAATATACAATGTATAAGATGCAGTGATAATTGATTACATATCCCGTCGCAGATTGAT
Source organism: Danaus eresimus (assembly GCA_018231745.1). Classification (NCBI taxonomy): domain Eukaryota; kingdom Metazoa; phylum Arthropoda; class Insecta; order Lepidoptera; family Nymphalidae; genus Danaus; species Danaus eresimus. Next base: position 5,362 of record DVQP01002809.1, read on the forward strand.
GGATGTAATTAATTGGAAATGTCAATACACACTGTGACATAAACTGATCAAATAATTATTAAAACAAATATTAGGTTTTCAATAATTATTTACTTAGAAATGCCATCCTTTGTGGATAAGCCCGGTTACCAGTAAGCGCAAATTTTCTATTCCTCTAACTTACAAGCAGTGATCTTTTGGAATCAAATTTAATTTATTTTCTTTTCTTATTTTATTATGATTTTCATATTCTTTCAGATTCCTGGCAAAGGTACAAGTGTATAAACTATAACTAATATCAAAAATATTCACAGTATAAAAAATTATGAACATTTACGAGTATGTTGATATATACGAGCATTTCAAAGCATTAATCGCTATTTCAAAAAATGATTTCTACTATTTCAAATTTGTTGAGTAGCAAGTTTGCATTAATCATTTAAGAATCGCTCCATTCTTTACGTCTGGAATTCCTTACAAATGTGTTATAATGCTGGTAATTTTCCACTTCATAATTTCATTAAAGTAATTAAATACAGACACGATAACATAACAGACATCAAGATTCAGTGTGTTCAGTATTTTTATCTCCGGCCTTTTAAACTGTGTCAGGTTGGATAAAATCATTAGCGCTCTTGGCTGTACCAGATGAGTAATCTACTTTTAAAGGGCTACTTAATGGCGACTGCGTACAAATTACTCGCTAAGAATAACCGCCGGACGTGAAATGTAACTCAAAAGCTTATTTAGATTGCCCTTTAGAATGGATGTCTTAAATTGTAATTCAGTTTATTTTTAAATTGTACATACAAAATCTTCTGTATAAAAAATGTACAATATATCTCTTTTTAGAGATAGTACTTAAGTTTTAAGGTTGCCATTATTATGTATGTTTCAAACAGATCGTTGCCTTGCAATAGTATATATATAATTCCTTATAAATAAATAATAATATTAAATTTATACAATAGTACTAAAGTTTTATTCTTTGAAATTTAATTTTGCACCCACTGAAGAATGTTTCGCGGGTATTCGAGCGGAATCCCAAGTCAAGTTTTTGCTTGGTAGCGATTACAGCATGTGGTTGAGCTCGCTTAGAGGTGGCTCAGGTTACTAGGTTTTATTGCTTTTCAAACTCTTGTCAAGTTACCTTTCAACATTTTAAAATATCACCTTCAGTTGTTCTTGTAGTTTGCTTAAAATCAAATAACAGATTAATGAGCTCTTGTCGACCACTTTAGTCATTACTTCTTTCTGCAACTCTAAGTGTGACTCTTATGTTTTATTAAATAATATCAACTCTGTATACTAATAATTTAAAAGATGTTATTTTGTTTCGCTTGGATTGATTTATTTCAACTACATTTGAGTCGTTGTATTATGTCACTGCAAATTTGAATTTTATCGTAGGTAATTGTTATAATTTTTGTCCAAAGTAATGAGATTGACTACTTTTCCTATTTACAAACCGTGTTGCTCGTTAATGTGCGAAGTATCGGGAACGAAATACTAGAAACGCTCTGTATGTTGTGTGACAATGCGATGTGTCGTAAGGGTGCTGTGCTTTGATTGTGCATCCCATTATTAAAATTGTATAACAAACTCGTGTCTTTTACATTGTTTTAATATTTGTATCTCTTACAATTGCAACGTTAAACGACTAAAAGAATGCGCGATTGGAGTAATTAGCTATAGTTCTGTAGTCCTCAACCTCAAAAAGTTTACGTTAACATTTGTACAAATATTTATATATTTAATTTAATATATTATACATTCCGTTTTATTTTTTCTAAATTATTTTATAGAAAGCAATTCAGTGTACATGGAATGAAGTCGTAAACACCCACTCGTACCGACCAATCCTTGTCCTCACCCTTAAATCGTGTCTCTTATCTGAATATCGCATGCAATCGCAATAAAACTGTCAAACGATATATTTTTGATATGACAGATACGATATCTCCATTAGGTTGAACACCGTCGTCACGGCGCAAACGAGATTCTATAAAAAGATCAAATGAAATACATATCACGAATTTTAACGACTCGCAGTTACATTTATGTAGTGTATAGCATCGAGTAATCAGAGCCGAGTGGATGATTTCATAAATTAAAAGACATCATATTTGTTTTTCAAACGACCGAGTCAATAAAAATCCGATTGACGAAGCGTAACAGCGCGCTGTACGTAGGTAATCAACAGTTTTATTCGGAGATTCCGCCGCCTTGATTTTGAAACGACCTATGTTCTTCGTTTGAATACTTTTGCCGTTTGAGAAGGTTTCTTTTTTCGACGATGATTAAATTCGACGCCTCCGAAAATTTACATTATTTGTGCCTTTAATGGTTATCTAAGATGTTCTTGTGTATTTATTTTGTCATTTAATCAAAAGAATTCTTAATAAAAGAGTCATACTTTACAGACTAAAATAGTATTTAAATATTTGAAACATAGAGCCTGTAATTAATCAGCCGTTGTGTGCTTCTTACATATATGTATATTTAAGTGTCGTGTTAAAGCGTCTGGGACCTTTTCTGATCCCGTGCAAGTTATTATTGAGGTCGGTAATTAACTAGGGAGATCAAGCTAGCCTCTCCATGCTAATGGGCAACGTCAAAGGGCTAAAAAGCGTCGAAACGCGTCTGTCTAAATAATGGACAGAGTTATTCTCTTCCCTGGACGCCGCGACGTCGCTCGACCCTCGTCAACCACCACTCGATTAACTCCACCTACACACTAATTATTATTAGGCATATATTTTTATCAAATACGATTATTTTTCGAATAACCTTAATATACTTAAGTGTATAATTTTTTTTTTATGTATACATTTTGTTTGTAGACCTCAAATATATAAAAGATTTCGGATTGAAGAAAAACAATTACTTAGAAATTTAGTTTAGACATATTTTATTAACAATGTTATTTATTACCTTAACATTAATTTCATATTCTCTATGACGTCTTTTTTACAAAACAATTACAACATTTTTATTTTGTCTTTGTATTAAAAGACACTTTTACTACTAATATACATTATTTATATATAATTAACCTTTCTAAACACGTCTCTATAAATTAAACACAACAATGCGGGAAACTAATAAATTATGAATTGTGTAAGGCGAAGAGGTTTACAGCGTCGGCATAGTGGTCTTTCTATGTAGTTATTTGATAAAATTGATAATAAACTGTATAATAAAATTTTAGACGAATTCGTTTTTGTAAGAGAATTTATTACTTAGAACGAGTGTATCGTAAAACCCGGAGATCCTTATTTTACAAAACGTGAAATAGTTGACGTTGTCTAAAATGTTTTACCGTTGTACTGGGTGGTAACATATCATTAAAAAAAAATATTGAAAAAATTGTGTTTTGTAATAATACAACGACTAATGAATATATCAGATTAAAGTAAATATTTTCACTTAAATTTGAATATATCACGCTTGTTTTTATAAAGTTCTTAACATGAAAAACATCTTCATAACTATATATTTTTACGATTATATCAAGTCGTAAGTTTATAAAGGAATATATTTAGAAATGGTGTGGTTTGTAATGTAATATCGTATGATTGCTGTCATATAAATGTTAATATATGTAATAAATATTATATTACATCATATGCTTATATATTATAGTTATGACTTAAATATTAAAATAATTCTTAGATTTAAATAAGATATTTTGGTCACGTCAGTTTCAATATTAATATTAATAGACAACCTTCAAACTATTATAAAAATAGTCTTGTTTGACTAACTGAGATAAAATATTAGTACTATAATCGAAGTTTCATTGAAGATTTACCTTTACCTACATATAGAACTAAAATATTATCATAAATAAATATGAGTTTTTTTCTTAAGACTAAATTTAGACAAAAATTAGATTATCAAATAATGAAATTAGTGTTGACAACAATGTTAATTACATTTCAATATACAAACACAAAGTTATCAAATAAAAATAAATGAAAGGTAAATAATTTTAAAAATAAATAAAATGTGCCAAATAAATAAAGCAATTTAATAGTTATATCGATCATAAATGCAGAGCTTAAAATACATTTTTTTCCATTTTGAATTTTTTTGTTTATTGTTTTCTTCTTAAGTAAGGTGTTGATAAATTTATTTTAGAAAAAAAATGATATATTTTTAAGTACTTGAATTAGCGACTTTGGTAGTAGATTAATAAGTTGCGGTACAAGATAGTAATGCACGGTGGTAATGTTCTTTTCTTAACAGTATATTACACTTTGGTACTGGTAATGTAAAAAGTTGCTAGTTTTACAGGTTCAGTGTGGACTTTGAAACTTTTTTATAATTTCATTAAAATATTCTTCAAGTTATATAATTAGTTCTACTTTCTGTACAGGGAGCATAAAGTCTAGGATTAGTCTACAAGGAATTCCAGCTCACGAGGCAGTTGAATAAAAAAAAAAACAGTTTAAAAACCGTTTCTTAAAAATAACTACAAAAATGTTTATGTATAATATGAGTAACAACACAGAGAAAAATTTAAACAGAGAGAAAAATTTACAACTTATGTAACTTCCCAACAAAAGGCATGATTGCAATTTTAATATTAAAAAGTAAATTATCACCTGTTCCAATATATAATTAGCGTATGAATGAATGTTGTCTGAAATTCATTTGTTCCGCTCGTTAATTCATTTTGTGATATATTAGGTGGTGATGTTGGATTAATTAAATTTATCAAACGTAGTATCGATCTATTGGTTGTCAATGTTAAATATAAAATACAAGACTCAAAGGAATAAATCAGTTTAAATGAAGGCCTTAATGTAATTTTAATTATGTTTAGAATTTGTATAGAATACATTTATGTTTCTAAAATAACACTAATGTTCATTGTCCAACATAAATAGAAAGAAAAACGGATTACGAAAAAAATCTCACAACAGCATGTTGATGTTATATATAATTAAAACATATCTACACATTAATTTTGTGATTCTTTCTTCAGGTTGCCTGTAAATTAATGCGTTCCATAATAAGAATAATGTTTTTATTATAAACATTACGAACATAAAAGAAACAAAAAACTAATTACAACCAGTTATTGTTAATTATAAGGGAGTCGTTTATGGTATATATATTTCAGTCCTCCAATTAGTCTTATTGCGCTAAATTTAATAATACCTTACGCAAATACACCTTTAATTACAGCTATTTAAACGCATCGCTACTCGAAATTATTCAAATTAAGCTTAATTTAATGTTCTTTAAGCAACGAATTGTGCGTATTTTTTTCGACTTGTCGTGCTAATGGGCGATTTCTGAATTAAATTCGGCGATCGTAAATTTGGGTGTGCCACGTAGCATAAACAACACTTATCTACACAGGTTACGGCCTATCTTGGATTAAAATTTAAGCTAACCTTAAAAAATTGTACGTTGTATATTTTAACTATGTAGCGGCTGTATATTTTCAATAGGTTTTTTACTAAAACTATTAATATAGTTTATAATAATAATAATAACTATTATCAAGTCAATGGAGATCCCTGTATGCTTATTGTGAAAATTCTAGTAGTAAAATGAAAAATTAAACTGAAGTCTAACTCTTTTAAAAGTTAGCAATGTTATAGAGAAATGTTAGTAAATATGAAACCCGCGTTTGCAATATCGTTCAGGTTAGATCATAAAGCAAAAATTCCATACATCACCACAAAGCCGAAATTGCTAAAGCGGTTCTAAAACTACCAACAATGAAGAGTTCCGAGTACATGAACTATGCTGACGCGCAAAGGATGTTGTTCACCTTCGTTTGTATGGAAACTTAACTACTAGAAGAACAACGGAACTTACTTTTGTACATACAATTTAAACTATGCTAGCTTCGTTCAGAATATATTTAAAATAATGAGATTTTTCTGTCTGCGTATATTGCGATGAAGTAATATCTCCTTAATTTATTAATGTGAATATTGTTGGCAATGTATCTAATTATAACTGAACTAATTTTTCTGTTATAAAAAATAATTAATCAAAAAATTCACAACAAAATTTCTTGAGCGACGTATCTAGTGTTAAGCGATTTTTATATAAATGCAGCGGGCTTGTTACAATTTTCAGAATATTTCGCAACAAACTCTAGCCCTACTCGTTCCGGTAGATTGACTGTTCAAAAGGACTACCCACTCCAGGGTACAGCAATTGAAAGAAGGATTGCAACGAATTGCATTTTTGATTACTCCGTTTTGGGTTGCTTAACATTGGATTTGTTTCCCTATACAAAAGTTACCTTTAAAAATATATACACATTTATTTTCAGTGCCCTTTCATTCTCTATGAAAGGGATTACCCTGAATCTCCAAGTAACTAATTAAAATTTTAATTCATTTATTTCTCAAGTATGTATATTCAATAGACAAACTGAAAGAATCATACCGCTTCAGACAAATCGTATAATTAATATTTCTGTGTTAGTTTCAGGTTGTATGATATATATATAA
>DVQP01002810.1:0-11825 GCA_018231745.1 Danaus eresimus
TATATATATATATAAGTACCACAAGTACCACATTAATATCAAATTATGAACCAAGTTTTCAGTACATATTAATTTAAAAAAGTACTTTATATGCAATACCCCAATAGTCAGACACAATCCAGCATATAGAGTTGCAACCAGCTTGCTGAAGCTTGCTTGCTTGCTGAAGCTGTTTTTTTTTTATATTGTCTCGTTTTATCCTCCCTACTACAATGAATTTTAAATATTAGGCAAAAAAATTCAGCTTTATCTGACTGTTTTCTGTCAACTATACTTTTAATAGTTGAATCGTTTAAACAATATAAATAACATTTAGTATGTAAGTAGATACAACGTCGCACAAGTACACAGTTCACTTCCTGGCTTGGTTAAGAATGCTTCTTAAAATTAAAAAATATATATTCACATAATGTACATAATAGATTTGAACTTTTAAGCAATATAAGATTATTAAGATTAATTTAATTAATACCTAAATCTATATATAAATTTATTTATAGAATATTTTAGTCATACTTTAGTATATTTTTGTATGAGTTTCCATGCACTGTGTCTATAATACACCACTGTAGTGTATAAAAGAAAGTGTGTTCTAAAAACGCTAAAAACACTAGAAGTACTAACTGCTGTTTGTTGAAAATCTCGATGAGGTTGTACACGACATCGCCATTGTAATAACTTACAATAAGTCTGGAATAAAGATATTACGTTAATAATAAAATTTCAAATATTTTATATTTCTTCAGTTATGTGGTAGTTAAAAAAAATGAATATATTTCGGATTTATTACGCGATTTTTTATTAATTTAAACTACATAATCCCGACGTTTCGATTACTTTTCAGCAACCGTGATCACGGGCAGACGAGATTTTAAACGACGGGATTATGTAGTTTAAAGTAATAAAAAATCGCGTAGTAAATACGAAATATATTAGTTTCATTTAAATTTGTCCTAAAAATCTCAGATCTCATAATGTGACAGTTCTTCTACAAGAGTTGCGTCTAATTGGGTATCTTATAGAAAAAAAATTGTTTTATAAGAAATTTTTTCCACTACCAAAAAATTACTTTATTTTATTGCCTCTCAAACCATTAATTTCGGTATATGTATACGTAATTTTTAATTCCAAGGAAGTAATGTTAGATTATCTTTTTATCCTTAAATGTATACGAAGGAATTTGCTTATAAATTTATAATTAAATTTTTAATTAAACAATATAAAAGTTATATATAATATAAAGTTATATAACTTACACGAGTGTATATACAATACAAAAGGCGAACGTTAATGACAATCCGGGTAGGATGGTCTTTGGTCGTCTTCTCGGAGTAAGAAGTATGTCCAAGATAACAGTCAGGCCAGACAGTGTATGCAGAGAGTGTTGACCCCAAGACGGCATGTAGTTAAAGACAGCCTCCGGGCCAATCAGAGTGGGGTCTTGATACCACATGCGCCAAAAGAAATAGTCACTGTACTAAAATAAATAATTATTGAATTGTTTAATTACTCTTACAATTCTAAGATTTTAAACTTATTTTATTTTTTTAATAATTTACGTCCTGACTTCGTTCTTTGTTTAACGACATGTGTCTCCGACAACTGATAATAGATTAAAGTTTTATTTAAAGTATATAGACGAAATTTTATCTCTTATTTATTAATTGATTGATATTTAATGCATAAAATGTTTATAAATATATCATTGAATAAGTCTTTTTCTGACATATGAAAAAGATAATAGATAAAAATTGAAATTGTACGGCAAGGAAATTTTTATTAATATTTTTGATATGGGAAAAGACACCAAAATATCTCTTTCACTATTATTAGATTCTTTAATTAAATTTTGTGAGAAAATTCAAATAGTACAAACCGTAGTCGTCGGGAAAATTATGCTGGTCATCATAATATCCTTGGCAGTTCGTAACAGTGTCACTCTTCTGCTATCCCATTTTCCCATTTTCTGTTTCCAATCGCAGTAAATTGTTATAGGGAAATATAGAAGCATGAATAGCTGGAAATTAAAATATTATGTAAAATTAATCGTGTCCACTCATATATATAGGTATTGCAAAAGTAAAATAAAAATAAAACATAACATTACAAATCTCTATTCGTTATCGTCAGTGTGAAAAATATTTTTTTTTGATCCTCGGAAAATTACTCTATTCAGCATTATAATGTCGATTTCTGTTGACTGGAAGTGTTAGCTTCAATTTAACATGATCAATTTAAAATTATAAGCCATTTTTAATTCATATCAAATGAAAAATCTTCTAATTACACGTGGCTTTACCTCTTGTATCTTCCACATTTATCGAAACAAAACGATTCATATGATATTGTATGTTTTAAGGTTCTCAATCTCAAAGTGAAACTCTTTTTAAAACTCCTCTTTTTTTCATTGATTTATCCTATGTTCAAAAACGTTAAGTTGTGGAAAAGAGGTGATAAATTGCGCGTATTAGAACAGACTGCTGTATTTTATTTATTATGTTTCCCATAATAAGTTAAAACAAAAAATTTATATTATTGGCCATTTATATTTTTATTGAATATCATGTCTACTATCCGATTTCGGTTATAATATATTTTTTTAATTATTAGATAATTTGAAAACGCGATTCCCATAGAAAAAAGTCGAATAAGTTTTCTATAATTTCTAGTTGCTTGGCCGAAAATCAAAACTTTCGATGGAACATTAATTTGTAACAGCGCACCATCAGTGGCATTTAATTTTGGATTTTATATTATTTAAAAAGTTTAGTCCAAAGATTTTTAAAAAGTAATGAGTAAAAGTAGCCCGCTAAAGTTATCGGTTTAATTTTTTTTATAAACCAAGGATGATAACAATGTTATATTTAATAATAATACACGGATAAAAATTTATATCTTATAATAACATTATAAAAATTAAACAAAAAATTTTTTTTTTAATATGTGACGATTGATATAAATTTAAAGTGCTGATTAGAAAATATAATTTCATTAAAATACAAATAAGATTATTGTTATGGATAAAATTTTAACATATCCTACGAGTAATATCATGTTCGTAATCTACTCCTTGTCCTTGGTCAATGACAATTACTTAGTATGCTGGACTCGATTCATTTAAAGTTCGTAGCAATGAGACGTGATGCAGAGTAATAAATGAACATATAAATACGTTAGTCCACTTTTAGTTCCACTATTTGTTTTTCTTTATAAAATGCCCTCACTTTAATAAGACTAGACATCATATAGTTATATGTTAGATTAATCTGTAATAAATCTTTAATTTTTGTTTAAAAAATTAATATATTAACTACTTTACTTGTTTTATGAATTTGACTGTTCTTGTTCTTTGACAAGCCGAACGACATTTTTTTGATTAAACTGACAGCCTAAACGAAAGTTTCTCCAAAGTTTTGCTCACACTGGCTCAATCTATCGTAGATTTTTTATTTTCTTGCTACAATTCGTGGATTTTTTTGTTTCAATTATGTTGTGAAATGTTTTATTTACATTATTTAAAATATACACCGGTTCATAAATTGAGCTAGTATCTGTGTGTAACATTGCTACAGACAGAAGAAACATTGAAAAGACGAAAACGATGGAAGATTACCTTTTGTTTATTTCAACATATAAATTCGATACAATTTTTATTTATTTTAAAAGTGTTTTCAATTTATAAACAGTGATTAAAGTGAAACTATGACTACATCTTTTTATTGCAATTTCCTTAAATAAGGGTATATAATTTAGTACTTGCGTCCTTGACCTGCCTATAATTGACTATCACGTTTTCAAAAAAATATTTTATGCCCACTACTTCACCGATCTTTAATTTAGAATTCAGATCAGATTCATCTAATAATGTATAAACAAATTAAACTGATATGGTATACAGTTGTTCATTTCTTTTTTGGAAAAAAGTGACAACCTAGAAAATAAGGGTTCCTTTTAGAATGTCATTGTTCTTGAGACTGATTGATGCAAGTAGAATTTAAACATAATAAGGTCAAACGTCCTTTGTCCCAAAGTCATAAATACTGTCAGTTACAAAATTGTTATTCACATGTAGATTTAACTACGTTCATGATGTTACGTGACTCCAAAATAGATGCAAGAGTTCATTAAGGTATCCAATTCATAATCGAACGGCGATCTAGAGGCTTATAAGGAAATCTAGCCTCGAAGATTGATTGATGTTTAGAAATATTGATGATTGTTATTATAGACATAAAATATAAATAAAATATGCTGTAAAGTATTTATCCAAGTATAGGTGTACTTATTTATTTATAACAATGTGTTCAAAATCTCCAAAAAAGAAATTTAGTCCATCAGGTGTATTTGGTATCTTTATATATCGGATTTATTTTACCAGGTCGACTACTTTATATGAGAATTCTAACATACTAAGCATGCAGAACTAAACTTTTTTGAAAATTTTCCAGTCAGTATATTAAAAAAAAAAATGTAGTCTTTATAATTCGAAGCTAAGGCTTTAAAGATAGAGTCATATAAGAATTATGAATTTCTATAAAAGTATAGCACTTTACTAATTAAGTATATAAAAATGCTTCGAATTTGTCTTAAAAAAAACATAGATTAGTATCATAGTTTGTATAGATTTAAATATTTGCATGATTTTGTTATATGTTTATTGATCAAACAGATATCTCGTGAGATACAGTACAATTGGTATTAAAATTAATATTTTTTTATAAATTTACGAAAAAAATGAAGTGAATCATGTGCCATTTCTAGATGTTATTCTTTATTTTTTGTTAATTAATGTTTACTTATATTAGATTTACCTAAAGTAAATAGAAGGAAATTATGTGTTTGGACGATCTCACAATAACTTTATACTGAGTCTTTTTAAAGCGTTGATTTTCTTTTGTGTAGACTTATTATTAGGACTAAACTACTTACGGTGCACACTCTTGGTATACAACAAAATATTTCTTTTTCAATGAAATAATAATTAATTCTTTCCTTCCTCAGAATGGAAAGAATTAAAGGCACAGATAAATAAAGATATAAATTATAAGATATCAACAACGATTAATAATGTCCATGAGTAGCTATTCTTAAAAGAGCATGCAGTCAGCAGCAGTTTGAAATTAAATAAATGTTCCAGAAAATGGTACAATTTTACTGATCATTCAAAATAATCATGAATCATTTAAATGGAAACAAACATTTAAAAATACTTACATTAAACCAGCAAGTAAGCAATCTCCACCGTATTCTTCCATAAGCACTGATCTTTGGATCTTCATCCTGAGTAAGGTCTATTGATAGTAGAACAATAGCTGCATACACTAAATGAGCCACAACCAAACTGGAGAAAATAATTCTTATATTCAATAAAAGTTCACTACTTTTTAATTGCATTGTTTTTTGTTTCGAAGACAAATGATACCAGTGGCGATAAGTTCTACGCGGCAAATGATCGAAAAACTCTTTGTTTCGTACTGCGGTGAATTCAATATATCCGAATGACCTTCTATGACGCTATATGTATTTTTAATTATATAATAAAAAGATCGGTGATATCAATAACTTTTACTCTCCTTTTGTTCCCATTTAAATAATGTGTTAGTGTTCCTTATCGGCCAATGATGTATTAATGCATTTTGGTGTACAATAAATTTTATAGAACGATTAAAGATATAGGAATTTACTTCGATGACAATACAAAATTCATTTTTTATTTTAAATATTCTTAAGGAATAATGTCCTGTATTTTATGATCGCATAATGATTGAACTAATATTTGTGTGGAATGAATTACAAACTTTTCTGCAATTTTACCTTTGCCCCACATATCTCTGTAAATATTCAAAGGGGCATATTATTAATATTCAAAGGGGCATATTATTAATATTATTAATAGTGTTTTGTTTTTCAACATAATTTTCATTCTTCCTCAGGGGTCTCGTCTGTGGCATTTTTGTATACTTTTATCGCATCTTCAGAGCAAGCGAATATCTAAAATTTTTTCTTTAGATCTTATGAATGGATATAAGTCGCAGGATACCCCAACACCTGTCATAATCAAATATTCAACTGTCCGTTTTACGGAATGCTCTAAAGTATTGTTGTGGTGAAGGAGGATCCTGCTTTGAAGGTATTGCTGAGGGTTTTTTTCCAAGACATCATGCAAACACCGATTGATATACCAGTGTGCAGTAATTGTCCTACCATTTTCTAGAACTAGTGACGCGAAATGACCTTTCCAACCAAAGATTAACGCAATCATCTTTTTTCCTTGACTTCTTCCTTTCCTTGCCTTAGTTGGCCGTTCCTCGAAAGGATACATCCACTTAGCAGATTGTCTTTTGGTTTCGGGTTCGAAGCAATATATCCAACTTTTATCACCTGTAATGTTGTCGAATTACAAAATTTGAGTCACCGCCGCTGAATTTATCTAACATTTAAGTAATCAACTTATCTAACCAGTTCGTGTGAAGGTGTTTCTGGTCGTTAGTTAAAGTATGTTGAATCCTTTTGGTATAAAGCTTCCTGACGTCTAAATGTTCTTGCAACATTTTTTGAACTCGACTCATAACAATCCCTAGGCTTGCCCGTATTTGCTGGTAGGGTGCTCTCTTATCTTCCTGTATCATATCCCGCACAGCACTAATGCTACCTTCAGCTGTCGCTGTTAAAGGACGTCCCTCACGCGGATTATCATTGAGATTGCTCCGTCCAAGCTTGTTAAACAAATTGCTAATAGTGGCACGACAAAATGCTTCTTTAAGAAATGCTAATCTCAGGACATCATAGCTTCGTTCATGAGTAAGTTCGCTATGAAAGTCATAAATCATTCACCACAATTTTTCTCTCGTTAGGTTCATTTTCACGAGTAACAAGAGTTTTTGTTTTGCCGTCAATTCACAAAAACAAATGACAAATTGAAGTAATGTACTAGATTAGGTTACTAAAGTGTTCTAAAAGTGAAATTTAAAAAAAGTTTTCATTAACCATATTTCTAACTGGCCAGTTCTAAATATTTTCAAAGTTTCCTACATATAGGGTTCATAGGATACCAAAAAAATGGGCAGATGACTTTTCGATATTTAATCTCATACGCAAACTTTTCTTATTTTAATCGCCATCGTTGGAGTTTACTAGAGAGATTGAGATTTAAGACTTTATGATTAAAAAGACTATGATTTTAAGCGTCTAGGTTTAGTTAAGAATCGAAATTTGTTAACATAAGGTCAGGGACGGAAAGTTTTGCAACCATACACGATGTCTAACAACTCTTTTTCTGTTGTGCTATAGTTGCATTCACTCCTATTACGTGTACAAAAGCTCATAGCATAGTATATTCTAATGTGTCAACAGGAAGCTGTTGCTAATTTTTCCATTAAATAGATCCTTTATTAAAATACTGGTAAGTGATTTAGGAGTTTTAGCAATAACGAAGAAAAATCGGTGATCGTTGGTATTTATTTCGAGAAATGGTTTCGTCTTTTGAAGATTTTGGAACTTTAGTTTAGTGATTGATTCAATTTTATCATGCTTAGATTTCACGTCTGTTTTGGTTATTATATGGCATACGTCCCATTAAAGAAAACTTTAGATTGAAATCTCAAACCTAAAAAGGTTAAAATCTCAAACCTAAAAAGGCTAATTTTAGGTTTGAGATCTGATATTGCGAGATTTGAGACCGGAGATTATATAACGAAACATCCAACACGTTCTGGCGCTAGTAAAGCGGAGTTAATAAGCCTCTGGTAAATGTGTGGTGCCTTCTCAAAGCTTCTAAACTGCACAAATCGCGTTGTCGGGAATTGATACTGTCGCTCTGGAACATCGAAAGTGATGACCATAAGGATTCGGAGGTTTTTTTTTTATATCGAATCAACATTTTATCTTTTGATTTCGACTTTTAAATTTATGATCTTCTGTAGATCGGAAACTTTCTGTATGTATTGGCATATCATGTATGTATGTATGTATGTATGTTCTTACTTCGTGTTTTGGCGTATTGATAAATGTAATTTTTTTATCCAGATGGTTTGAAAGTAGTCCGTTTTTTTAGTCCGTTTACTCAGAACACAATGGTAAAAGTTATTCTTTGTCTTTGTTGTTACGCGTAAGTCGTTCGATACGCAAATACATGAGAAATGTTTTTGTTGTTATTATGAATGCTTATGCATTTAATATATCAGAACCAATAATTTTATCATAGGGTAAAAGTATTTTATTAATTACTTGAAATTGATGTGATGTACTAGATTTAGGTAGTAATGAGATCTAAGATTTTCACGAGTCATTAAAATAAAACTAACATATTTTCGGATTTACGACGCGATTTTTTATTACTTTAAAACTACATAATCCCGACGTTTCAACTACTTTACAGCAACCGTGATGCCGGGCAGACGAGATGTGAGTGTGTGTAGATTTTAGATAGTAGTAATTGAAGTTGGAAATGACGTTGAGTGTTGATGATTCTATATATCTTATTTGAATCTTATTTAAGAAGTTTAGATTACTTTTCTAGTCAAGAATACTTTAGCAGTCTAACGGAGGATCTTAAGTCTACTTATAATAAAGGTACAATACATATGAAAACATAGGATTCAAAAAATGTCTGAGGTTAGAGCATTATGAGTGAATCGTTTCTAATTTCAAATACTTGGGAATCGTCCAGGTAAAAATATTAAGCTATGAAAGAATTTCAGATTCCACGTAGCTTAAATGAGATGTATTTATTTTCCTTTTAGTACAATTAGTGTCAATGAGAATATAATTAAAAATTATTTCGTATTTATTCAATTACAGAAAGAGCTAATTAACATTATTGCAGTGATAATTTTTAGAATAAAAGATTGAATTTAACGTACACTATTAAAATATGACTATAATGACTAATGTCTTATCAACTATTTATGACTTTAATGTTAGAAGATTTTGAGATGACCACTTGAGCTCATATGATTCTCTGGCAAAAGGTTTTCAGCAGTTTATTCGAATACAGTTAAGCTATGGAAAAAATATTAAAATAAATATTTGTGAAGAATTAAATTTTCTACTTTCTTGGTTATAAGTATGAAAAGAGTCAAACTTAAAGAAAACGAGATATTTGCAAAGTAGTAAATATATTTTTATGGCCTTTGACATCTTACTTAAAAACTTGTAACAATTTAATCCCATTTGAATTTTGAGATCAGTTCTATTTCTCCAGAAGAGCAGTTTTTATTTGATAATTGCAATCTCTGTTCGTTAATACGGATCACTTTTCTAGATGTTGCCTCTAGTGGCAGGTTCCAAATAATCCTTTTCAAATCACAATCTGAAAAGACCGTCAATATGTGAAACCGGTTTGAACTGCTTTAGTTGACTGGCCAGGTCAAGAATCATAACACCTCGTAGTCCTAATACATTTTCTTATTCGAGACCTTACTTATACATTACATCATAATTATCATTTCAGTTAAAGTATTACCGATAACAGCTCAAAGAATGAAATGCTAAAGAATAGTAAAATTTTCCGCTATTCTTTCACTGTTTACTCGTCGAAATTATATTAATCGAAGTTAAAAAAGACAAGTTTCTAAAGTACATCAAATAAATTACCTCTAGGTTTAAATAATAGCTTAGCTTAAAATTATCTGGTTTATTCTGGGATAGGGAACATTCAAAACTTAAAACAACTCACATATTTATTAACTTTACAACTTATAATCTGTAATTATTGTTATGGTATGATTTTACTTTATTAAACAAAAAAATAATTGACCAGTTGAAAATGAGTCGCTTATGATAATGACAAGCTATAATTATATATAGTATTAACATCAGTAACTGTTTAGTACTTGTGCTGGAAAGACCTCAAACATGATTAATAAGTGTCGCGTATTTGTGACAAGGACTTTAAAACAACTGTGTTTGAGGTGAGTTTGAATAAAATATAATTGAATTATTATAATAAACATTTATTAAAGGCTTTCAATATGAAATTGGTAGGTTTCGATCAAAATTTCTTTAAATGACAACTAAAGAGACACCATTATATTACATGCATTCACAACGGATGCAGCTTTGTTCGTTTAGTATTATTATTCTTTTTAGGTCTTATAATATAAATTCTTTATATTTCTAGAGTCTTCATATGCATATATCTATTAACATAATCCAATTATTTTTTACTGAAGAAAAAGATAAGATAATAATTGTTTATTAAGTCTGGATTAGAAGCACTATATATTGTTACCTATTTAATCATAAATAATAATGTTGTTTACATTCTCACTTAGGTTTATATGCGTGTGTAATTAGGTATTAAAAAATTAAGGCGAAGATAAAAATTTTATGTAAATATTCTTATACACACGTGTTACACTGATATGAAATTCTCGAATGTTGTAGTGCCCTCTAACAGCACGTCAAACCAAACATGTTAACGAAACGATTTAGTCGTATTCCAATGTATATTTTTGAAACTGTAAAGTTCATTTAAATTTCGTACACAAAATTTCACTCCTGTCATATTCCTAAGCACTGAGAATTTATTATAAGAATTAGCTATAAACTGAAAGATACATTTTAATTAAAATACAAATGTGTCCTCTTACATAATATAAAAATTACATAAGTAGCAGTAAATGATGATGATATTTTTATACATAAAACAACTCTACTAGTGACATTTACATTAAAAAAAAATCTTTATTTTATTTATTTTTTATTTTAACTCTACAAGATACATTTACATTGGAAGCAACTTTAGTAAATTTCTATACCACATACAAATTGGTTACTGAGAGGTAATTAAATAATTAATGAATTATTTTTAAGTCTTTGCGAAATTAGACAATATTGAGATATACTAATCATATCTAATATAATTACTGAAGTTAATATTGGTAGGTAATTCATCAATTAATATCTATTCTATGATATAATATTGTCGCTTTTTTGTTATTTTGTTTAATTTTACGTAATTATCATAGTTTTATAAACAGATTTTGTTATTTCATTTAGGGATTTTTGTTATTTCAAAAAGGGATTGTTAAAAGTTTCATTCGTTTCATCAATTTTACTATCTATGTACGTAAACGTCTGTTAATGAATTATAACAATAATCTCATTATTTATATTCACATATAATTAGGTTAAAATATGATTATTTATTTATATTTTTAAGTCCTTAGTCTGTTACTACCTGTTTCATTTCTTTTTTATTTGATGATACGTAGGCAACTCATGAATGAAGTGACCATAACAATTTAAAACTAAAAACATTAGACCAAAACTGTTGTAAAATATAAATGTCAGAGGATTACGAAATGAGATTGTCAAAATTGGACATTTATATTAAATGGATAAACTAACGAAAGTGAAAGTTGTGACCGATTACCTTGCTTTAATAATACTGTATAAATGAATTTTATCAAACTTGTGAACAATGGCTCAGTTTGTCTAGGCGACTTTTTTATGAAACTGCTAGCGGTAACGGTAATTTACGTATACGTAAATTGTCTTCCGTGTTCAAGGGTATTTCATACTACTTCAGTAGATATGTTAAAGTCAATTAAAATATACTCGTATATTGGGAGTAGAGAAATTGAGAGCAGCGGTTAATGTTTTAGAGATGTAGTATGTGCTATGTACCGAAGAGAGTAGGAATATTAGGAAATTACGGAATAAGCTACGATTTTAGAAGTTTCTAGTCAAACTATTTAGGATTCCATCATCAGATCTTAGTTTCCGTGTCAGTTGACACCTTTGTGATATCTCCTTATCAAAAAACGAAGTTTATGAAAGACGAAGGTTTATTTGATTGCAAATAAAACAGCATACGGTTG
>DVQP01002811.1:0-11821 GCA_018231745.1 Danaus eresimus
TATAAAATATTTAATGTAACTTTACATTTATTTAATTATAGAATATATTAATGTTTTGGGATACAGATGGGAAGAGTTTTTATGTTTTTCCTTGAATAGACTCAAACTGTTATTAAAATTTGAAAGGGCAAAATGTAACGTAATATTAAAGTTCAAATTACCTTTTGTTTTGTTTTTTTTTTCGTTAAAAATTGTAAAAAATGTTCTCGTTGAACATTAAAAGCGACTTAAAAATAACTCGCATGGGATTTTAGAAATTTTGTTCACATTGTCTTTACGGAGGGCAGTCTCACGGATGGCCGTGGAAGGGTAAGTGGGTAATAAAAAATGTAATTATGCCTCGGGTAACGACTATCGCGGGTTTAGATGTCTCGGGGATCGGTGTAACAGGCTTCGATTAAGAAAATAGTTAAGTAAATTATTAAGATTTATGTCAGCCGTCGAGGAGCAACGTCGTTTACAGAGAATCGTAGGCATTCTACTAACTTGGAGAAAATATAAGTGGGTGCTGCTTTTACGTCTTCATCTATTATATGAATAATTGATGTGTTAAAAACTCTTAAATACATATTAATAATATTGAAGATCCTGTGATTTATTTTGAGGAAAAAAATACTTTTTGAAATGCTTATAACTTATTCACATGATAATTAGACATAAAAGACACTTATTTTCTGTTTCTCAATCGTTGTTAAATGATAATTGGTCATATCTCGCTTCCATAAAATTTTAACTTTAATTTATTGTAATGAATAAGAAATCATTAGTAATGTTTTATTTTATATGGAGTTATAGAAGTGCATGTTTTATAATATAAGGCTTGCAGTGATGCCATGTGACTGGACATTGGCAAGGTGATTTAACAAGCTATCAGCTGGAAACTATGTCGCATACGTGAAGGGGATAATGACTTGCCGACGGTCAATTATATATATATAGTTATATAATGTCCGTCTGTATATAAGAATTAAATCCCAGGCCACGCTTAGTATATACGCGTTTTTCATTTTTAACACGAATTCATTTGTTTCGATCACTTTCAATCTATTTGTTAGATTCTAATTAAAAGCGTTTGATTATTATTCTATAACACTTATAATGAGAAAAAAGATGCTTCAAATTTTTTTAAAACCTTAATAAATATCGATATATTTTAAAACTTCCAAATGATATTTAAACGGTATTTCATATTCGGGACGTGCAAATCACGAGTAAAATTGCCAACAGCAACAGATATGCAGAGGCAATACGATTTGCCCGAGGCCAGGTTGTGACTTCCATTTCCGGGTGCGAGCGTCCCAAATGACTTGGAATTTTTCACGTGACGCCGGCTTTTCGGATGCAACATTGACATTTTAATGAAATACTCTAGGTCTTTGTTGTAATTTTAATGTTATGCTTCCGTTTGCGTTCTTATAATATGACATATTAAAAAATTCACATCATATTAATTTAGTTAGGAAATGCAGAGTTGTGTATTGTTGTGTGTTTTCACTCGCACAGACGGGATCCTGTTTTAGTGGATCCTTGGCTGTGATTCGTTTACTTCTTGTTTATGCACCTTCATGACAAATCGCTCGACTCATAGGAACCAATCTCGCTGACTAAATTGTTTATCTGTCACAACTTTTATCAACATTAACTCACGTTCAGCAGTTGATTACATTATACACATTGACAATAAAGTTTTAATTAATATTCAGGTACTGTAATATAAAATATTAATTTTATGTTTTTCTGTATGTATCTCAGCATCGGCTGATGAAAATTACTTCACCTGCGATACAATTGTTTTGAAACAAACAATTTGTTGAAATGTTTACAATGTTTTAAATTACCACGATCCATTATAGACAAACAACACTGACCCAGTATTTATCGCTGGATTGTGTTATACACATTTGTTTTACTATTTATACTTTTAGTTTACGTAGCCTTTTCAAATATTTACTCTCTTTTCCTAATATGTTTGCTATTTTTACTTTAATTATTTGCCATGTAAGAATTGACTTGTTTTTGTTCTTTCTAATATATATTTTTAATTTTCTCTAAGATTTCAACACTCAGAAATAAAAGTATGGACGGACAATAATACAAAACAACAAGAACACTTTCGCGACTTGCAATTTTAATGTAGCTTTAAAATTATTTTCAAAACTAATGTACCTGTGAAATACATTTCGTCTAAGTGTGTCATGTTTTAAATTTACATCGTATCACTTGAGATGAAGGTTTTTTCTTCTGCTTTCTCCGTATTTCTGGTGCCGGTAGACTATGTCATAGTAATCAGTGAAGTATAAGTGCAAAACGTATTTATAACGTTATTTAGAGGAGAGACATAAATAAAATCGTACAGTACCAAGGGCGGGAACATAACGATCGTATTGGTAATGCTCTGGAGAGCCAATAAAAGATAAAACTAAGACATATGTCTCACATTTTTCTTGATACCTAATAGCTTTTATAAAGTTGCATTCAAGACATTGATGTACTGCAAAGGTTAGTACTATAAGTTTAGTTTTTATTTTAAGTTTTCTCTGGCTTTAGTCTTCACCGATGCGTTTATATCATTGTAGGTTCGATTTATTTTAAATCGTAGCTCCGTTTGGGTTCTCGTCGATCTCTGTCAATCACACTTTAACAGGAATAGAAACCACCCTCTATTCAACCTAGATTTCAACAAATCATGTACAATAAAGTTGAATTATAATTGTATATATGATGAGAGTTAACGAAGGGCTGAAATTTACTGTCTCCTGAACAATAAAAACCAGGTGTACCGCTGAGACTTTATAATATATATAATTCTTCAATAAAAATCTATAATTATATAAAAGTATTTAATTATCTAAAGTAAACACTTCGATATATTTATTAACATGGTCAGAAGGAGAGATGAGAAGTCATTGATGTCACATTTGATTAGATAAGAGATTTGGTAAATTATTATTCATAACAAATTATTTATCACGAATCTAATAGTTATTCGTGCGTGTCGAGCAATTACAGCGCTCACCGCCGCTCGACTTGTCCCTACGAGTTTAAAATATCCAGAGCTCGCCCCGGGAAGGGCGGGGCTCCTCCGCGCATGCGTCCACACTCATACTAGGCCATCCGAATATATGATAAACTTGAAGATAAATTATAACGAAATTCGACTGTACATTATAATTAATTAATTATTTTTAATGTGAAAATTGATAGACATTTCATTGTTTTTATTTATTAGATATTTATTATATATTTAGATGCATGTATACAAGTAAGTATGACGTTGATAATAAATGAGGGAAAAAAAGCTTAATTTAAGGTTGATAGTTGCGTAATGTCGGCGTGGTGGATGGTGGACGGTGGACGGTGGGTGGTGGGGATTAGAGCTCTCTCCGCGTCAGTTCGCGACCGACGGCGGCGCGAGGCGGACGTGCCGTGTGACGTGATGAGGGCGGAGACATGTGATGGGTAGCTCGAGATAAGTGACCTGGCCCCTCGGTACTGTGACCATGTTTAATGTACGGTTTATGATTTTATAGTAATCATTGGTGAGTAAATTGATTGCGTTATATGAATCTATTCTAGCGTTCTTATTAAATATATTTTTTATTTTATTTTTCTTTCAAAGTCTTTAAAAGTTTGCAAGTTATACTTGAATACGGATTGCTCACGACTTCCACGCTATATCACCGACGCTAAGTGTTATGTTGTTCCCCGTAGAGTGATTCAAGCACGTGGTTTTCTAGATGCGTTTAAATAATGTAGGGAAGTGGTATCGTAAGATTTTGTTAGTCTCAAATAACACATTCTTCGTATAACAATGTATGAGTATGTAACTCTTTGGAAACTTAAAATTTACAAAAGATTTTTATTAGTTTTTCACAATTTTTAATAAAAATTCGGTTGTAGGAAAGAAGTGGTTGTATTAATATACTAATACACAGATAATATACAGATATGAGTGAAAGGTTATAATATAATTATAGTTTGTGTTAAGATGAACCGGGCTATAACAATTAACCCCAGGTCTTTACGTAGAGCGTCTACGAGTTGCGTAGCAATTAGCGCTACGACGTAGCTGGTACGTTACATAAGTGAAGAATGGAAAGCCTTTTAATTAGATACAACATCCTCAGACCCGGAATAGAGTGTAATTAATTAGGGTTTTGTAGTAATTTATAAAAATTTCTTTATATTACTTTTATGTTTCATAATTAAAATTTGTCCCATAATGATTCAATCCCGATATTTTAAAATTGTTTAATGCATTCTTACTGAAATTATTTGAAAGGCTTTTAATTAAGGCTTAAACTTTTAATTTTCATATATTTCTAATGACTAATGAAAATAACAACAGTTATTATAAAAAAATATTAAGGGAATTAACTT
Source organism: Danaus eresimus (assembly GCA_018231745.1). Taxonomy (NCBI): domain Eukaryota; kingdom Metazoa; phylum Arthropoda; class Insecta; order Lepidoptera; family Nymphalidae; genus Danaus; species Danaus eresimus. Next base: position 4,381 of record DVQP01002811.1, read on the forward strand.
TTTAAAAAAATGGTTTAATTCACTCGCCGACCATAGAGGATTTGTTAATTTACTAGTTCCCGTGTAATAAAATAGACAAAGTTAAAAGAAAATAAATTTATTTTATATTTATTCATTCAAATTTATTTTATATTATAAAAATAAAAAAAAAACTAATGAATTATTTCTGAATATTTTAGTTTTATGGTGGAAACAAAGTTTTTGTAATAAACAGAGGCTATATTGGTTCAGGTTACAGTTAAGCTAACGTAGCCGTTGTCGTAGCAGACCTACGCTGTACGTAGCATATCGCTACGGATATTACCTCCGACCTCGTGGAATTTTCCCTGGAATATTTGACCTGTTGCACTTTGATTAAGATTTCATTAGTCAATTCTCGAAGGTGACTTCATTTAAGGAGCCTTTTGTAGTACATCAGGGATTTTTATACCAAACAGAGTTACTGACTTTTATAATGTGTCTTTTAGTCATTATATTTTAATAGTGCCTTCGTATGTATGATACCTTATATCAGCGTCATCTCTAAAAGGGGGCTAGGGTAGAAATAAATAATTATATTAACTGTGTAATACTACCTTCACCTGTATGACTGAGATCACCAAAACGCTTCTTTCAAAGTCAGAAAAGAGTTTTATTTGACTATTTCATATTTAACAAGTTACGTCGCTGTTTAATTGAGAAGAAAATGCGGTTTTTGAATATGATTTTTTTTTATGGACAAAACTTCTTCATTTCTTCAACGTAGAGTCCGCTGTAATCAAACATAAAAAGACGTTATCTTTAGGCTATTAACAAAAATGATTAAAAAAAAACTAATGTGATATAAAAATTATAAAGGTTTAAACTTATTTAATATGATATTTATTTGTTTCTACCTCACGATCAACTCTAAACATATCATTCCACCTTCGATACTGAATCTCAGGTAGTAATATAACGATGTCGTAAAATTTAACAACCAACCTCGTAAATATAAAGGCATAGAGTGTGGACTGAGATATTTATTTGATTTTTGTTTATTTTACGGGTAACTGTTCTTACAGAATTAACTCTCACTTGTGATTGAAGCAGAGCGACAAAAGCTTTACATGTTATAGATTTTTAATAGATCCCTATCCGCGTTCTCCAAATTGGATTACAGGATGGTTTGTAATCATTATGTGAGGTTGAGGCTTTTAGGTATGTTCGACAAGACGTCCTCTCCTCGTCTGACCACGCGGGGCATTCTGGGTCCTAAAGTAGACCACAAATGGCAGGGTCTGCCCGGGAACAGTTAGTGTACTTTATCGATGTTGCTGCTATAATTCTCCCTATCCCATTCATTGTCTCCGGAAAAACTACGGAATTGAATCGCAATTTTTGTTCGATTAACAAAAATATCACGTTCTATTGATAACCAAAATAAAAAGAATTCAGATAACAGAAACAGTGGTACTTATATCATTTCTGACATGTGATCAATTTGTCAGCATATAATAATAGAAAAGATATTGTTTTCTGACATTAAGATTTAATTTTTAATTTAAATCAAGAAAAATATATCTGATCGCAGTAGAATTTTAATAAATTTATTACAAATTACATTGATCGTTTAAATGAATACTCGCGAAAGTCTTGCATCTCATAACGGTTAATGTTGTTAAATAAACACAAAAAGTACATGAAATTATTCACAATTAAGTGAGGGTAAACATAAGAATGCAACAACTAAAGCATTTTACATTCAGTCTATGAGATTGATCCGTATTTAATATATTTAATGTTAAAATCCATTTATTTAGTAGTTTTTTATCCAGTATCGTACATGACAAACAAACATTTACTTTATTCTGTTTGTGATATCATCGGATCAAGTCTGATTCCACATTCAGTCCGCGTGTCATTCGCGTGACGTGTCGCACGCCACCTGTTGTCCAAATAAACAATTATCCTGACCATGTCGCACCGCCACCGGTCAATATGTACCTACTTGAATATATCATGGAAAATATTGCTAGCAATTTAATCTGTACAATTATTCAGACTGACCGTCACCTCAGTCAGCATTTTACGGATCTAATATCAGAATCGATCGAGAATCCGATCTAATATAATTGTATACTGACGATGATTATATTGATTTCTGGAATTAATATCCATATCGCTCTTTGATATTCGACATCATATTATTATAATAATAGAGGTGGATTAATTAAGTAGGGTAAGAACATTCGGGTTTAAATAAAATATCACTCGTAACTCGAAATTTCTTGATCTGAAAAAGATATCTTATAGTAGTGCAGTGTTGTGTCGGCATATAGTTTAGTTGATGTAAATCTAAAAGGCGAATGTTAAATTAATATAATGTGTTCTCCCGCTTGAACAAATAAATTTATTTCGGCAACTCAATGTAACTCTGTGAGAGGATGGAGGCGAAGTGCTTTAATCAGATTGGTTAGCCTTTACGTGGACCATCAGACCCGTGAGGTATTATGATATAGATGACGTTAAGTAAGGTCTGAGTTAAAAGTTTGTTGTTATCAATTCTTCAGTGTTTGGGCTTTTGAATCATCAAGTATTTTGATCACTTTAAATAGCTCAGTTTTGGCCACTTTGGAATAAGTCCAAGTGCTTTTTCCAAACCGGTGTATCTTGAAATTCACAATAGGTGCGTTTCTCCCTTTGCCGATACATTCTTGAACATAGTCAGCATCGACTAGAGCTCATGTATAAATGGTTACTGTAGCGAGATAAAATTAAGTGCGAAAGCAACACTGTGACATATTGCGTTTCCTTTGTTAATATGAAAAAGGGAAAACGTTTGCAAAAATTATGTTTTGTCACATAAAGAAATATATGATGTAGTTTTGAATGAGACAGGTGAAGAGAACGTGCTGTTTGTTATATATTAACGTCAAATATGAGCCATTTACTCGTTTTGTTTCTTATTATTTTATTTGGTATAGAAAGAAATACCGTATAATGTTGAATCTCGGTGAATATCACCCAGCATTTTATCGTAACTTGACCGCCATTCAACTCGGTTGAGACATTTTATGTACCCAGGTGTATCGCTTTTCATATAATACTCTCAAATATTCGAATACTCAGATATTAAAGAATACAGTGGATCCAGCGGGCTGTAATCGAGAAAGAACATTTTAATCTCGAGCGTCGTCGTGCAATGCATTAAAATGGAGATAGTGTTCGAAGTTAAAGTTGTGTAAGCAGAATATAACACAAAACATAAACTTACTGCTCACAAAAGAATCTTTGTTGAGGTGAAACTTGTTAAATTTTGTACAGCAACTAATGGGTTCGCGAGCAGAGCGACTGTTCGGGACGGTGAGTCTTTATTACTGAACCTTCCTGCATCATCAGGTTTAAAAATAAAATTAATATTACACCTAGAGAATATTAATTGGACGCTTCTTAGAATATAATGTATAAAGTAACCCGCTTCCTAAAACTCTTTAGAACAATCCTTTTAGTAATACCGTACAAAGTAAGGATAAAATACATCATTATATATGATTTAGGTTTAATTACGGAGCCGTCCGTCGGTGTATAGTTCTCTGAGAGCGAGAGTCGACAGTTGATTGCGTTTGTCCTGAATTTTAAGAACTCGGTCGTGTTGTTTCCCGTTTTGCATTTACAACGTTCCACGGAATTCATTAGAGAGACTTGAAGTATCTTGAGCTCTGTAACAGGGGTATAAAGATCATAATGCAACAAATGATATTGTGATTTACATAAATCGCGTGGCCTTAGTTTTGTTTCTGTTTCATTAAAGCTGACATGCTTCCAACGATACACTGCAGATCACATTGTATCCGCCTCGGCACTGATTTTTATCTACACATTTGCTCTCTTTCTGCCTCTTAAATTTAAAGCAGGTTGAAGTCATTCCACCCGATGTTCCCCATAACAAGGAAATATGTTTTTATTTCTATTTTCAGTTATTGTATTTATTCAGTTATGTTCTTTGGGAGCCTTTCACTTGTTTAAGCTTGCAATGTCTTTTATTTTCCTGCTCCCGGCGAGTACAATATACTTGGCTCATTCCAATTAACTTTTACTGCTTAAAATCCCGCAAATTATCTGGTGTTAAACGAATAATTACAAAAAATTCCAGCAGAACGCTGAAGTACCTCAATAAAATGTTTAGTTAACAATAGAATTTCCGAATTTGTTGGTAACAATAGATGTTGTATAATAAAATTTTATTCCCACACATAAGTTCTTACAGGAGCGTTGCTTAAAATATTTTAGAAACTAAATTTTATGCAAATCCAACATTTAACGTATTTATTTCGAGGTTCAGAATAACTTTCAGGAATAGTTTACAGAATAATATCCTCGTAATGCGAACAAACTTCTAACTAAGAATTCCATGAATCATCAAACTATTTGCACGTGGAACTGACTGTTTGTTAATGATGGCTTTGTCTCTGTATCGTTCCAGATCAATGCTCTCTCGGCTATTGCAAATTCATATCAAACAATAGCTTATTTCATCCGTAACAGAAGCTGAGATAACGTCCTCCGAGGGGTCAGGGGTCGACGTAGGCGCGAGTTGTACTGATTAGGGAACGGGGAATCGCCCTACAAACACAGATCGACTTATGGTTCGAGTCAGAAGTTTTAAGCGAGTTACGTATATATAACAAGTGATATTATAAAAGGCGTATTTATAATTAATGTTCACACTACAGAATTAATTATGAATCTAAGTCTCAGGCATACTTGTCAATGACGGACGGTTCTACTAACACAGTTCGGGAGGAGTGGTCTTGAAGGATGTTGTTCAAGTTATGAAAGATACCACTCCTAGTACATTGAATGCAGGTCGAACACAGGTCATACGTCAACGTGATCCGCACCGGTTTTTAATCAATCATATGATAGTAATGGAATCTTTGCTCATGTTAATGATATGATATGATGATATTATGATATAATACATATTCAATAGTAATAAATTAAATACGTTGTGGAAAATAGGTTGGTCCACGTCGCTAGATTTATGACTCCCTATCAAGGAGTGGTCCCGTGTCAAGATGATTTAGGTATCATCTGTTTATTGGATGAAAAACCTAATACATTTACATTATCACGTTTCGATAGTTATATATCTTGGAGGATATAATATGATTAATATTTATACATGCTAAATTCAAAATACCTACTATTAGTACATAAGATCTGTATTACGGCGTAACAGTCTAACATATGTGGTTATATAGAGTTTAGAGGGAAACAAAATTTAAAAGCATATATTATATCCAGTTGATTTTCAATAATAAATTTAATCGCCATTCCGTCTAAATTGGAGCACTCATTGTGATTATGTCGTGGCACATGCAGACTCCTCAGATTAATATGTAGGGACATTTGTTTAAATTTAAGTGCACATTTATAGTCTGCTGCTGACTTGATAGATGGAGATAAAATTAAACGTCACGAGGGAATCCTGGCTTCATGATTGTTATCTTCGATATAGTGAGTATAGTGAATTCGGGAATTGGTTTAAATATTGTCTTCATAATAGTGTAAGAAATTAATGTTGTCTTCATTGAAGGTTCTTTATAATTTAATTATTGATGATTTAAACCAATATCACAGTTAAAACAAGTTGTGTATTTGAAGAATTTTTGGTACGAGCTACGGTAAAAATACATATTAATAGGTATATAACTGTACATATATAGACAGTTTGTAAGGTGAGTTTCTTTAAAGATTGCTGGTCATACATTACCCTATAAATAGGAGCACTTTATTGCTCGAAACTACTAATTTTGATTGTTTTCGTAAGTTTGTGAAGCCCTTAATATCCTAATGTACTTATTTGAATAGTAATCCAATAAGTGTAGTCTGTACATTGAGTTTAGATATAAAAAAACTTATTTTTATTATAAGGTATGAAGTAACTTTGTTAAGAACTTTTTTATTTGGATAACTTTGTTTAGTCTCCGCTTCCACCGAAATTTTATATCATTTCTGACAGCTCTTCTTTTATAACTTTTTGCATCTTTATACATTCTATTTCTTCACGTTAAAATTAAAGATATATTACAAGAAATAGTAAAATTCTTATTTGTAAGCTGTCGTAAAGAATATTAATTTCTGATTACCTAAAGTTTTGATTTTTTTAAACTTCAATATTGTTATAATTGTATAAGGAGTGAAAGAAGGAAATCATGTTCCTACAGAAATTAAAATCTCTTTTCAACTGAATATAATTTACATAGGTACTGTATAAAGTCCATTAAAGTGTAAATAATTAAGCCGAACTCTGAAAGTCATTAGCAAATGACCGTAGCAACTTGAGGAATTACTTTTTCTTCACGACTTATTTAGCTACAATGCTTAATTTATAGCGCTCTTCCTGTTGCTCTTCGCCATTGCAGATGTTGTAACAGGCATAAAATATAAAAAATTCTTAAACATCTTATCCTTTTAAGATGCAATATTTATGAAAAATGTTAAAGGGAAAATATTTTTTTATATAAAAATGAAATATAATAAATTAGGAAAAGTCAGCTTTTGATGTTAAAAGAAGCGAAATTGAATCCATCGTTGCTTTTGACGTGTGATTGACTGTCAATGGTCGTGCAATATATAATATTTTTTAACTCTTATTTCTTAGAATCAAATACATTGGAGCGTCAGTCCAATTTATTCATAATTTTCATGTCAGTTTCCATGCACTTTATCCATCTCGTAACATGCGAGTAACATCTCAAATGTAATTTGTTCACGACATTTGTACAATGTACAGTGAATCTGAAAGAGCACTATAACCTTGTGCGGGAACAACGTAAGCCAGACTGGTTCTGCTTTATTCTATTCCACGGACTCTAAATCGCGATATCAAATACAAAGGAACGACAAAACCGTAGTAAATATAATTCGTCACACGAACATCTCCAATAGATTGATTCAGATATGACAGTCTTGTGATTTTTACATTGATCCTCTACATTATTGAGTCCGAGGCGTTTGGAATCATGTATGCAATAAATTTAATATGAACATTAAGTGTGACTAGTTAAATGATGACAATAAAGAAAAAGGTACGATAATGGAAAATTATTCTTAGTTTCAGTTTGCCAATACTGAGGCCGTTATAAAAATCAATCAGATAGTAATTACATAAATAGAGACAAGTTCAAAGGACGACTTGCGTACAATCTCTCAGACCCTCGTCAAGGGTTAAGGGTCAGGTTCTTCATTTAATTGTTTGTCGCCGTTGATTATTTTAGTAATCGAATTATTCTGAAGTTCACTTGCGATTTACGAGCAATGTATAAAAAAATATTTGAAAAAAAAAATCAATTGGCCGATAAAATCCTGCGGTCTGTTTGAAGACTTTCAAACTTAATTAAGTGTTAGTTCCGCGAGTCGAGTTTAGTTCTAATGTGTTCTAACATCTATCATTGTATACTTACAGTTAGATGCT
>DVQP01002812.1:0-11820 GCA_018231745.1 Danaus eresimus
ATATATAATATAATATAAAATCCGTGTCATTATTTTGTTGTCATACTCTGAACTATTTATTGTAACTAGGCTTGAAATTGATGATTATAAAAATAGTATATATTTTCCGTAACTTCATTATTGATGTCCAAGTGAATTTATAATTCATATACCGAATACCATACATTATATATAACTATAATGCTATATAATACGTAATAGATTATATATGTATAATAATATATATAAGTAAACAGTCTCGGTGAGAAGATTTATATATACGTTACATACATATGTATACTTATATATATGTTGTATTAATGTACGTCTGTTATAATGTTTATTTCGGTCATTGACCTCGGCCGGACATAAATCTGATCGTCAACATCGCGCCGCTTACAAATTAGTAACAATGTAGTTATCATATATATGTATTTATATTTATTTATTTATTCATAGAAACGTTATTTTTAACCAACACATAATTAATTTTAACACTCGTGAATGCTCCCGTTAAATATATTAAAATCTTTTTAAACGTAACATAGTAAGCTCGATACTGTCGATAGTCGTAACTAATACTTAATGACTATCACGTTAATAGTTTGTATGGGATAAAATCAAAGTTAAATATTTTAATATGATAACCAAAGCTCCGTGTCCCCTGCAGCCCGTGGGTAACATTATCTCGTATTTGGTCGGCGGTAATCAAAGACCAGCTAATGTAACTGTGAAACACTTGCTGAGACTCCGTGTCAATAAACTTGATTTGAAAGTAGAAGACGCTCTCCGGCTTACATAACACGCTGACAATGTACACACACTCGCAGAATAACACACATTTATATAACAATTATTATATACAATCGTCTTTGCCGACCTAATACAGTTTTCCATTTAATCTATTCATATTTACTTCATTTGATTCAACACTAACAGTTGTAAATTTCAAATACCGGTTGTTAATAACATGTAATATATTGACCTCGGCTCGAAACATATTCAATTGATTTATTTATGGTTATAAGGCTATACATTAACGAGGTGTCGATTTGTTTATATTTGTTTAATTTACAAGGAAATAATGCAAATGACGGCCCGCGGCCCGATCTAGGCGGGACTGAGAACGCTATACAGTTACACTCACCGCTACTTACACTCCTAACATACCTACGTATTGTTTAAATATATATAATAATTGCTATTACAACTATGTCAGACTGTACGTTTCATTTTGTTGAAATATAAAAACTTCAATTCGCAAATGATTGTTTCGTTTGAGACATTAGCGTCAAAATGTTGCCATATCAAAAAGTAACGTGATTAATGAAGATTAAAATAATAAAAAAAAAACAAATTATATGGAATATTTTGTAAATATTTATTGTAACAGATATATATCGACGCTATAATTCATATGTGAAATATATAAAGAAAATTGGCATAATTTTTTTGACGTTTCGTGCGAATTTTTTAAAAACATTCAAATTATTGTTGACATTCGAATAACGTGATGACAAATGGCTGTAATATTTTAAGGTGTCAAAAACGATGTCCTTAGTTCGTTGACGCTGTTTGGAATCGTATGTACGGCGAAACTGACAGTTTAATAGAAGGAGGCAAACGTAACACATTACATAAGACTTGATATTTGAACTATATATATTTAATTGTTTTGCAAAAACCACAAATTCCTTTTATAAACATAAACAAGTGCTTTGATCATTTTAACAGCAACAGGTCAATATTTATACAAGCGATGTCGGCGTCAGTCCCCGCCTGAACCAGTTCTGACGTAACTCTTATAATTAAATTCATTGCACATGTTACAATAATTTAAAATTACTAATCTCAGGCGCACGCCTTATGTCAAACGTCAGGAGAGTGTTATTGCGCTTCGCAGCGCTTTACAGCGCTTCGGCCAACTTCTCAAGGTCAGAAGCGCAGGTGTTAATAGAGTACATGACGAGCTGTCAGCTGTGCTGTCCGCGGAGTTTTTATCGGTTTAATTTTTTTCCTTCGTATGTTCAGAGCGGCGCGTGCCCAGTCGTGTTTGTTATATTTATATAGTAACAGAAGAAATAATATCTATATTAAGAGTCGGTGAATCAACCGCGTCGTGTTGAAACAGCGTCAAAGGTCGGCTGATGACAACTAATTTAATATTTATGTATTCAAAACATAGCGATATTAATAACAAACAAACGTATATAATGACCCCACTAACAATTACTACGATCTGGTTATACCTGTCGTAACTAAATGTAACATCAATACCGTATTACGTAAGATTACAAACTTTCAAATGGCCATATTAATATACCGCCCAATAATAACATTACGCTGCACATCGGAGCCGTTTTCACTGTTCGGCCATTAGGCAATCGCACTAAGGGACCTCAGAGGCGGGTCAATAGTAAAATAAAACAAAGCCTTCAAGATTGTAGTGTTCGGGTCGAGTCAAATACTTTACGGTGAGTTTATTAATTAAGCCGGCCGACCTTGCGCGCGGCACTTGCAAGGAGATCGCCGGTGTGGGAGCGAAACGGCGACACTCGCGCACCAAACGGCCTACGATCCTGTGAGTGGGAAAGAGACGGCGATAGATGCGCAGCTAGCTCCGCGCTCCATGTATTTAGTGTCCGCTTCTTTTGTTATAAATAAATGTTCTTATTACATCGCCGGTTCTGTATGTGCCGTATACAAACTACCTCGTAGGTGTAGTCCGATGTATATCGATTCGGCTCGCCGGTCGTTATAACAGTACGTTCGTTGGGCGTCTGTCACGGCGCGTCATCGGGCCGCCATGCGATCGACTCTCCTCATTGACCTTCCGTTATCCGCAGATTATCCAAGTTATAAACACTTTTTGTACGTTCTCCAGAGAAAACAAAAACCGTTGACGTATAATTATTTTCACGGATACCAATAGCTAGTACAGCTATTGTTTATTATGTTTCAAATGCTAACAATGTACATTAAAATAATATAATAATTGAAATTATAATCAAATAATAAACGTATTTTAATTAAAAAAAGTACAATGTTAAAATTATTTTGTAATCCTATAAAAAAGAAAGAGCTATCAAACAGAACTGTCAAAATATTCAGCGAGTGAGTAACGCAAAACAATTAGCAACAAGTGTTTTAATATAAATCAAAGCGAAACTAATCAACAAAGAGCTTTAAGAACTCGGACGGGCAATTATGGGCGTTAAGAGGCGAGTGCACGGCGAGCGTGACACGAGACACACGGACGTTAGGACACAAGAACAAACACGAAGACAAGCGACACACGGACACACGGACGCCGAGAACAGCGGACAGTCCAAAGCGCACCTTAAGCCCATTGTCAAACCGATTACAATAAACAAACAGCAGACGTTGGAATCCTGTCAAACGGGCGACTTCGACCGTTGACTTATTATCGGTGGAACATTATACTGACATATCAAAATAGACCTTGACAATAAACAGATAAAGGCGAAAGTCGGGCGAAGCGAACGGCACAGGTAAGACACGGGCGCCGTCGCCCACTCACACAGGCGAACGCGGCCATAAATAAAAGATTCCTAAAGAAACAATTGTTGCGTGGAGGCAAGTTGGGGTCTCGGTTAATGTACACTGATCGCTCGAAAGTAGCTGAATTACGAAATGGACGACAAATTGCTGTAGTATTAAATGACAATGACAATTATCGTGAGAAATCAATGAAAAATGAAGAGGACACAACAAACAAGGCATTACTAGTGTTTCAAACCAAATAGTAATTAACATTTTTCATATTATACATTTCGATATATATTTGTAATTAGTAACAGACCTAATAACACCATAATGGTCGTATATTTGCTTTTTTAATCTAAACTCCATGGAATCTCTGTTCGAAGATAGCACCGCTCTACTTAACCTCACACAGATACGAGTAAACATGAAACAATACGGTACAATGGAGCCATGTTATTTATGCGTCTATTATATTAATATTCATACTATACTGACCCTTATTCTGATACCGTTAAGGTGCGCATTCATTTTATTGACTTTGCAGAGTGTAACTACGTACACACACAGCTGTCCAGTACGTTCACTCACACATATGTAAATCCAGTAGCCACATAGCTGTTAATGTGTGCGAACGCCAGGGAAATTTAAAGGCGACGTTCATTTGGTACAGCATCATACAGCCGACGTCATTCACACATTTGTAACACTTTATAAAACATTTTAATTTTAATCGCACTAATTTTGTTAACTTCTAATACGTGCCATGGACACAATCGGAGCAATCTTGTTTTTATTCTAGTTATCTCGTGTAAATATCACTGGTATTTCGTCCATTTTTCCGGTGTTTATGAATATATAATATCGGTTTTATAAATAATTATAGAACGGGTCATTCGTAGATCGATTGTAAGACGGGTTCCAAAACAAACGAATTACGGTCATGAGTACGTGAAGAGAAAACAGAGTTGAAAAGAATTCATAACAAATCGAAAGTTTAAGCAAATGAAGTTGAGCGAGTGATACTTTCTAGAAGTAATAATGTGCGCGGGACTGAGCGGGCGCGTTCGGATACTACTCGATAAATATAATATTATTATAACATACAGCCAGCACGTACTAACTATTACTATATGATTTTTTTGTATATATTATGCAGAAAATAATAAAAATACTGAAATAAAATTAATGATGTATAATTTTTATGAAGTCACGATAAAAACCTCGGTATCAGAGCTCGGTTACTGATGTACTCATATTTTTCCCACCGTATAAACCCGTCCTAAGATATCGGACATTGAAGTTAATATTATCTTAATTTTAATTATAATTAAGGTTCAAGGGAATATTTTGATCTGGTAGAAATTCCCGGTAATTAATAATTATTTATTGTATTTAATTAGATAATGTATGTTTATAAGTTGTTTCGAACATAGCAACACTGACGTCATAATCGGTGAATACCCACGGACTGACATTACACACGATGACAGCGAAACGAAATATAAATACGAAAAACGCCTTTTAACTCAATTGAAACTGAAACAACACATTCAAAACTAATAATATGACGCCGTGAGATAAAAAAAAAATGTGTAAAATATTAACGACAAAGGCATTCATTAAAATGAGTTAATAAAAGTATATGTGACGGAACTCGCGCTCGGTGTTTACCGACTACGTCACAGTTAATGTGGTATTGTGTGTCGACACGTGACACACAAACATACCTACCGGTACATAGATATGTCATCAGTCAGTAAATAGTTCTGTGGAACTACTCCACTATAGGAAACAGCCTTTTTAGTTCATTCGACAGATGTTTGTACCAAAATTTGTTATGTTTTTGTAAGTCAATAGGAAGAATTACATTGCAACTTTACACTGACAGCTAGATTGACAATCTGTCAAGACAGAGGCGCGTCAATATTTGCCCAAATAAACTATTACAATGACGTTTAGGAATATTGTTATTTAATGACTTATGCCAAATAATAAAAAATATGTAAGTAAAATGTTGATGAACGCAATATTTTTCAACAGTCACAGTAAATACAATGTTAATAATTCATAAACATAGAAAATGTTTAGTGCCTTCTGATTTTATCATTCCGTAATTTATGTTCGCGCGTACTCTTTAGTACAGCTTTGTTTCGTTAAATACAAAAAATATGAAATACGATTTACATACAAACAACTTTAATTAACTCGACGCTCGAAATTCCACGTCGAAGCAGTAGTTCATCGGTATTACTGTGGCTTAGTGAATAACAACTCGGTACAATATTATTTTGGAATATTTGGACACGTCAAAGCCACCGATCAATAACTCGTTAAACAAAATAATGGTATTAGAAGAAATTTGATATTGAACTACTTATACGCATGTTATGTTGATGTTAGAACAATGTGATAAGTGAAAATTATTTAAAAAAATATACTTTAGGTCTTAAAGCAAAAAAAAAATTCAGTTACCGCTTTGTGGATGTCACTTGCATAGGTTATTTGTATATTTTCAGAACTTACGTGAAAATTTAATTGATAGAGACGTAAAATTACTAAAAAAGTAACTCAGAATACGATTCTGTGAGTGAGTTAGACGAAGTTTCCTTTCATGATTTGCCATAAAATTACGTTCTATAAATAAATTTACCGCAATAACAATAATTTCATTGTCAATAGCATTACAATGAAGAAATATAATACAAGTGAGGAAAAACATAAAAATTAAAATTAAATTGAATATCAGTTTTATATCGAGAAGCTGACTCCGCAAGGTCTGATGACATCAGGAACGGGAGGCTGTTCGAGCTACTGATCGGAGTCGTTCAGATTTTTTTGACGTGACGTGACGTCGCTTGAGCCGGCTTCGAAAAATCTCTACCGATTAATCGGTTTATTTACTGAAATGTCATCTTTTACGTGCTCGTGATCGCTGACATTCGACACAATGGAGACAATATATCTACTCCTCATTTACATAAGAACAAAAAGTTGTTTTACTGCAAAAACACAATATTCCAGACGAAGTAATAACAAACGATTATCACCAAAAAAATATGTAGCAAAAACCGGCTATTTTATAATATTATCATTGTGTGACATAAGCCATACTTGTTAACAATATTTTGTTTGTGAGATGGGCCAGGTGTTTGTGTGTATATGATGCCAATTATCACCCGAAGCCGCGCGAATGAGAACTGATCATAAACAATGTTCAATAAAATTTGCTTGTTTATACATTCCGGGCAGATTTTATGTCGGTCACCGTCATCGGTATGAGAGACGCTGCTGCTCGCTGCTACACTACAAACGCACCGACACTGCTAATTATGTTAAGATAAGTTACGATTTATATTTTATTGAGGTGACTGGAGAATAACCGACTGGCCAAGTTGCATGTGAAGGAATGTCTTCATTAATTAGAACCGTGACTTGTATATGACCAACAACCAACAAAGATACTCGCAAACATTTAGCGAAAGGAAGAGATATATGTATGTTTGAAACAAGTCGAATCCATCAGTCATAGCTTTTTTTTGGGATAGTTATGCTTTTGTTTCACGTGTAATTAGCCGTATAAATGAATTGCCAACTCACTGACTGGCTTTTATGTTAGATCTTTGGGCACATATCAATGATTATCTTTCTGGGAAGCAATTCCTCTATGCTATATTTAAGGCAAAGCAATATTTCGTAAACTAGTGTCCAAACCAAAAAACCCTGAAAGTGCCCAAACAACTATAAACAACTGTAGTATTAAGCTAAAGTAAGTTACGTAACGTAACCGTAGACTTTGTTAACGGAAGATTATGTCTATTTCTACGCAGCTTTGTTTCTCAAAATTAATCAATATTCCTGGTTGTTTAGAAGGAGATAGAAACCTGATATCTGAATGATTTTGAACACTTAATCTGGTGTATAAGCAGTGACATTCCTATCTGAACCATAATTATAGTTACAAATTAAAGAGTGAATCGTTTATGAGTTCCGTGAGTGTCTCTCAGTTTTAAGAAGTGGGAATATTACAACGTCTAGATCATATAAAAATACTTGCTTTTTCATAAAGTCTAATTTGCTAGTGTTCTTTCAACTATTTCATATTTTTTGTCGAAATGATTTCACCTTTCGGAAGTACACTTGCCGATATCCTGGTTTACGGATAGAGAAAGATGTAAGAAGCAGTAAATTGTAGGAGATTACCGACACTTGATTGGGACAGCTGGGTGATGTAGAGATTTTGGTAACATATGATCTGTTTCTTGCTCATGCATTTCGGAAAGTAACCAAAAAAATTGCTTATAATAAAGATATCAAAATTAAAAATCTTCGCTACCATCTCTGATCGAGGCATACACATGTAAGCATAGTACAGGTTCCAAGACATGAACTGGTATCTCTCTTCAAGCGGAGTACGAGCTACAGTGTCATAGTATTGTATTTATAGGCTCGGCTGCACAACTTTCGATTTTCCTATGATATTTCAACGAAAGATCTAGATGTAGAACGCTGTGCTGATAACAATAGGGACATAGATCGCTAATTATGTAAAATGATTTGCGGAATGTACGTTAAGTAAGCAGCGATAGAGGGAGACGAAACATCTAGCGCCTCATCTGCCATGCTTAATCGGGTCGACCGTTCAATGTCAAATACGTCACCAAATGGCCCAAGTTACTAGACGCCGCGATCGATTGTTTCGAAAATCGCTAGTTATTTAAACCTCATACAACGTTACAATAAAATAATATTACCTCTGACGACATTATCTTTAGACGAATCTCTTTGTCATTTAATTAAGATTGTTTTGTTTAACAATTAAGATCTGATTTTAATTCGACATCTGATTGTATTCACATATAAACACTTTTAACATGCAGCTTAGGATTTAACAAAAAACTGAGTAACACAAACAAGGTAGTAATATTACGTAAACAGCACGATTTAGCGTTGAATGTAACTAATAAGCTTCTGGTTACATAATCCGCATAAAAATGTCGTTTTTTCTATACATCGTTTATGATAGAGAATTATTGAAAGATGAGAATATTCTTATTAAACCATTATATGCTTTAATACCACTTATAAAATCAACGCAATTATTACGAATACGTCCAAAATTACACATCGAACAGCCCAAAGACGCGAACTCGAAACAAAAGTCACTTTGGAGCGATTTGTTTCTGTTTGTCGTCTGCAAATAATTCAGCCTCGCGCTGGCATTGTTAGTATGACGATTACGATGAACGGATACGAGCGATACTGATCTGTGCACATAGGAACACGTGAGGTGAAACGCATCTCAAATAAAATGTATCACACATATCATTTACTCGTTTATGAGTGGGACCTTACATTTCTGTTTACCTTGAAACGAAGGCGTATTGTTGGCCTAAAAAACGAACTAATCAATTATAGTAGGTAAATATAACATGTATCGGTATAATGTTCCGTTGACAGCTATTTTTTGACTATTTTTTAAGTTGATTTCTTCCTGAAGTAGATTATTATCTGTTATCCGGCCTCGTTACCTTAGCTAATGTGTTTAGTTGACATTTTAAGTAAATATAGACACGCTTCAATCCGAACACAAGTTACTAGTTTAATGTATAATACATTTAAGATTTCCTGCTCTCGTACATCCGCTTGTTAATGTTTTTATATTTATTTAATTCAGTTTTTATTCAGACGACATCTGACAGGACTAAACTTATAATTAATGAAGTAATTTTTTTTCTATACCTGGATTCTGAAATTGTATTATTAATATAATAAACACGACAATAAATTCATGCACGAAAGTCAAGCGAGACTTTTATTTCAAGGTACATAATTTTGCATTTTTATTAGAGCAATTATGGAAGAAAACGCATGAAAAAGAGACGCTCACTTAATGTAGGCTTTGTGTACGATAATACAAAATGATATATATATAAAATTTGATCACTTTAAAAATATTATGTCGTTATAGCAGCTCATGTATCAATGTTTTAATTAATGTTACCGCTGACGTTATCAATCATAGTTTACAAATTTAAACGTTGTCCGTTGAACGCCGTCTCACTACCGAGATAGAGCAATTAAAACTAACAACTTATTTGTCAAGTTGGACAACAAAAAAGGTTATATATTTTTATACTAATAACACACACACACACACATATATATATATATATATAAAGTTGGACGGAGAGCTTAATGTAAGCCATAAGGTGATATAAGTATGGAATATTTGTAATAATGTTATTTGGCGAACGGGGTTAGCACGGTGTGTCGGCCGGTCGGATTTGGAATATGTTGCACAAAGTTAGTGTCTTAACGACAGCATTCCATACATCGCTGTATGAACGCTCGGAGGCCGAATTGAGGACAGGCCCGACCTAGGAATGGTAAATGCCTCAATGCTAGACGGCAGGCGAACGTCGATCAGCTCGGACGGTCTAACTCCAACCCCAAAAACAAGCAGTACTACGTTAAAACTGTTCTTCAACTTTTTGTAGGCTAACATATAATGTATGATCGATCTTTGATTGGTAACTGCAATGCCATCCTAATAGTGCGAGTTCTTGTGCCGTCCCCGAGAACACGTGATTCTCGCTCCATACTCGTTGCTCGCTGTAACAACAATAACAAGCCGCTAACGCTAACGTAATGCTTACGTACGATAACACGTAAATACTAACTCTTATCGCGCTATACATATACATTATTTAAATTAAAATTCTGCGATCGCACTCATGAACATGTATTAATATATTTGGCTATTACGAAATCTGTATCCAAAGTGAAAGACACAAAACACATTTGAAAGAAATCCCTTGTGTAGCGAACACTTGACGGACACTCTCGCGTAGCAGTCGTCTCTCGTTCCTGGGCGGGTCCGGGCCGGCGGTGTTGACTATGGCGAAACGGGCAAAAAAGTTTCAAGGTAAGTAGTGCAATGGATGTGCCCGGAGCTCGTATATGGCAAGGTCGGTACTCGGCGGGTGCGCCGGCGCACGCGACATCCACGCAATCACTTTCACTACGCGTCTTACCAAACGCACGGATATTAACGACCTGGAAACGACACAAAAAACTTAACAAGCGAGAGGGACTTATTCTCATTAAATAATATGCTAATGTGTCTACCGATGTTATGATTTACATATCTAGTGATTTTATATCGACGTTTGATTGTATGTAGCATAAGGCGTATAACAGGTGTGTTGAAAAAAAATATACACTAGATTTCCTTAAACGTCGTTACACGAACGCTAGCAGGTCACTATGTTCACAGCGATCTCTAACTCCAGCAGCTAGATTCTAGAGTCTCAGGATTATAAAAGTGATTTTATAAATTCTTGTTTCCCAACCTTTTGTGTGACTATTTTTCCTAATATCATTTGAAATTTATAGTATTTGTTTTTATATTTATAATAACTACTCTCTAAGTCCTAATCTCTTCTCCAATTTCTCCAATATATATCAGAGCTTGTTGCTTAGTTAAGTTTGAGTTATCTTTGAAGTAAACCGATATCAAATATCCTGTTCGGTGTGACGTCACTTCCAGTCGTAGTCCGCTATTCAAACTGTCGCTTCCTGTTCTCAGTGCGTTAAATTCGTTTCAGAGCGCAGTGTATTGTGCGAAGTGTTTCGTAACTCGGCTAAGATCACGTAATCACTGTTTCAAACAAACACACACCACCCGCCCGCCCGCTGCCCGCCGCCCGCCGCCCGCCGCCTCGCTACAGGGTCCCCACTCGCTGTGATTATCAAATACAATTCGGCATTAAATTGTTTTAACAACTGCCGCGGTTACTCTTCGATGCTTACAAGACTTTCATAAAAGAATGTAATTAAGAAGAAGCTTTCAGCAGCTCGTGAACTCTCTGACAACAACGATAACATGCTAAATCTAGGGGCATAAGAATACCGATATCTACTTATATAAAGAACGGACTGATAAGGGATGTCTGTTTGTATACATTATAATACTGTGTAACATACAGACAACATTGAGGAACTATATGAAGAATTGCATCAATTACTTTGTATTATGGTAACAGTTACGGTACATTCCGCTCTACTATAAAAGCAGATTGTGAGGCCTCATGGTCATGTATTACACCCGTTCAGGCATAAATTACTTAACTGATTTCGATGAAATTATACTGTAACGATGTTTAGACGACAGAAGACAAAAAGATATAACTAACCCTTAAATTAAATGTGACTCCCTCAAGTCTAATGTACAACGATAGACTATAGATGTCTCTGATTATGTTCTGGTTACCAGAGCTTTTGTTCATTCCGACCTCCAGGTAGACGACGTCACAGACAGGCACTAGTATTACA
>DVQP01002813.1:0-11819 GCA_018231745.1 Danaus eresimus
TATAAGTTTGAAATCGCCAACCCGTCTTGAGCAAGTGTGGTGATTAAAGCTCAAACCTTCTCCATGTGAGAAGAGGCCTTTGCTCAGCAATGAGCACCAATAGGCTGATAATGATGACTAGCATTGCTTGTTCTAAACCCCAACTATGTATCGATACAGAGGTCTTGTATTGTAAAAAATACATGATAATATTTTAATTTCAGCAATGACCCCTTTGAGTTCTTCAGTACACATTTCCGAGCACAGGATCAAGATATAACATTATTCCACAAACTCTCTGTAACAACCAGGTATTTAATACAAAATTAATTTTAATTGTGATTAATATGTGTATTAACAATTAAAAAATCTTGTTTTAGGCATTTCGAAAATAATATATTGGAGAAATCAGTACACACTCCAGCTTTGGTCCTGTTTTATACTGATTGGTGTTTCGACTGCGTGAGATCGGCTTCGTCTTGGAGGAAGCTGGTGGATTCCTTGCAGCCTTTGGGAGTCACCCTGGCTACTATACATGCTGGACACGAAGCAAGTCTGGCCAGAAGGATAGGAGTTCATAGTGTGCCCTGCCTTACTTTGGTATTGGATAAGCAGATTTACATTTACAAGGACGGGCTAAATTCATTACCAAAGATATTAGGTTAGTTCACATTAATACTTTTCCTTATATTTTTAGGTGTTTCACCATGTCTCCCTCCATATAATGGTAATTGGTTTCCATATTGGTTGATGGGCTCGGTATGAGACAAGGAGATTCCTATTCCAATCCAACCTTTAATGAATCACATATTTAGTATGTAACTGTATTCTGATTTCGTAAAACCAATCACTTACAAAATGGTATTAATATATAAAGGCGGGCTCTCAAATCATATGTTATTAACTTTATTATTCAATAATTTCTCCCCCCGTTTTGGAAAATATGTCCCATTCACTAAACAATAGATTCATTTACTTATCTCTGAAACATGGATTTTATTCATTTCTTCAGTTCTCTTATACATAAGAGAAGCACGTATTAATTTTTACATATATACTAGTTTTTTCCCGCGACTTCGTCTGCATTAGTTTCAGAATTATAAATGTTAAGCTGGCCGAGCGAACTTTTTTCCTCCTTAAATACATTAAACAAGAAGATTTTGGAATAGTTCTTTTCATTGTTCTAAGCTATTCTAAGCTATCTCTCCACCAGTCTTCAGCCAAACCCGTACAGCCGTTCTTGAGTTATAAATTGTGTAACACAATTTTCTTTTATATATAAAATTACAGAGTTCATGCGTTGGAAGTTCCCCTACAAGCTGGTCCGCGGTATAAATGACGGGAATGTGGATTCCTTTGTGACGGACTTCGAAGACAACAAAGTCAAAGCCTTGATTTTCGAGGAGCGCCAGACCATCAGGCTGAGATACTTGATCACAGCATTCCACTACAGGGACAGATTGTCGTTTGCGTAAGGAAATGTCTTGTAACTTATTAGGGCCACACAAACTCTGAACATAAACATTTTAGTTCATTGAGAGGGAAATGACTGAACTGATACCAATGAATGAATGAATGAATTAATTAATCTTAAATGTAAAAATTAACACTGTAATAGGATATATGCTATATGCGTATCTAAACATGCATGCATCTGAACTGGGTGCCATGAAACATTATCAAATACACTTTTGATATAGTGGACAACATGTGTACCAGCTAATGTCATTATACTTCCATTAGAAATTAAGACAGATCTAGCAGACATTGCAAGTTTTGACCCAGCTTGTTCCTATAAATCTATGTTCCCTTTTCTAATGTGACTGGTACAATAGCATTTAGATGTGGAACAATAATGTAAACCTGCTTATAATAATCTGTGTCATGTTTGTCTATTTCCAGCTTCGTCGACATATCAGCTCGTGATACCGCGAACGTGTCATCGAGGTTTAAGGTCCAGCGATCTATGGACACCATGGTGCTGCTGAAGGAGGACAGCAGGGAGCCGGCCGCCACCGTCAGCACCACAGAAATACAAACACAGACCATGCGGCAGTTGATAGAGGCCAACCAGATGTTGACGCTGCCGAGACTGTCCTCACAGGTGACGATTGGAAGCTAATGCGGAGAATATTATTGTTTATGGTTTCTGCTTATGGCAATCCGTTATCCAACAAAAAGCCACTCTTTGTTTGATTTCTTACTTTATTTTTTCACCAAGAGCCATTCTTGGCTTCGTGCAGAGTGCGGAGAACATTAATAAAGGTTTGTTGTATAAAGCGGAAACCGAAACATCACAACCAGATGACCGACGAAGCTGTTCTGTGAACTGACTTCTTTAGATCCAAGAAATATCCATAAGAGTAATTACGCCTTAGAGCCTTATTCATGCTAGCCTGTCTCTAACAATGCTCCTGGAACACCCACCAAATTCTATTCCTACCGTTAAAACTACCAAACCCACCAGCGATGTCACTATGCAGTATCAATATATTTCGGTATATAAATTATCAGGCAATGCTATTTGTGGTTTTTGCACCATATATGAGCAAGCTTTTAATTGAATCACGTTATTACTATATCCACATATTCAGGAGATTAGGAGTTCAATTGCTGTTCGGATCGCATCCCTGAAGTGATTCCTTTGTGACCCAGGTTGACTCCAAAAAGTGCATTCTTAAATTCTTCCTTCTCGAATAGTCTATACTATAGAAATGAATCACTGACTGTTTCCTTTTTGCGTAACATTCTAGATGTATGTAGACCCTGTAGTCCCCGCAGAAGGCGACTGCTGATATTGTTTCTTGTTGCAGAACGTTCTAGACACAGTATGTCCCGTGGAGTGGCGTGCCGCGCGTCGCGTGCTTTGCTGCGTGCTTGTCGTGCGGGACGAGAGGGATGTCCGGTCTAACGCCCACAGCATTCAACAGTTACGGGATCTGGCCCGACGGGCTCCCGACCGTATACGGTATACGTACGTATACGAACACGCGCAGCCTGACTTCGTTAACGCACTCGCCAACGGTTCCGGTTAGCATTTTAATCTTTTTTTCTGATTTGACACGATTTGGTCCATTTCAGTATATCTTCCGATCTTCATTTGTTGTTTGTTGTGATTAATGTATTTTTTATCAGAGCTTGCTGCTGTATGAAGACCCCAATAAGCTTAATATTTTTCAGCGCAACTCTATTTTAAATGGTTCTGTGTTTATGGTAACTTCACCATGTAACATCTGATGTCTCATGTCCCAGGTATAGACATTTCAAGCCTGGACCATCGTATCGTGGTGATATGGCGGCGGGAGTCCTCCAGGATACAGTACGAGTGGCTGAAGGAGAGCTGGCCGAGCTGCGGCCGCTGCCAGGGCGAGGAGGGGGTCACCTACCAGGATAAGATGAACCGCACCCAGCGGGCGCTCGACGAGATGCTCAAGAGACTGCTGAGGCCCAGTGAGGTGGTCGCCTATGAAGCCAGGATTCAGGTACCTTAATACACAGCATAGCTAATCATTGAGCACCACGTTTTGTAGTCACTCCGCTTGTGTTAGTTCGCGTTAGAGAAATACAAGAAACAACTCGAATATGTAAAATATTATTTTGTATTAAATACTTTTGTATGTATTTTTGATAGTACTAAACTTTTTTGCGATATAAAACGAACAGATAGAAATTTAAATTAGCGTTTAAAACACGTATCTGTAGGCGTAATACATTAGTTCAGTAACGTGTTCCACAAAACTTCGAATTCCGGATAGTGTTATTTGTTTATATATATTTAACAAATGTACTATTTAATAAACGTAGTAAAGCGGTTTCTTAATTCTGCACATTTTTTGTTTTTGAAGAATAAATTCAGACCCAAGTGAGACGTTAGCGTATAGAGTCCCAAACACTATTATATTCTACGCAAAAAATAGTCTGTGGTACGTCAGTAACGTCCATATACTAAAGGACAGGACCCTGGGCCTGGGCCTTAACCTCGGCTGCCAGCGATACTGAGACCCATAAATTAAAATCATGTTTCTGCTACATCTATCGAGCTCTGTTATTTTCTCTGATGAAGCCGTGTGGGGGATGGATCTGAACAGGCTTGACATTGAAGCCGAATACAATATTGTCAGAATTTCATTATACGTTTTGTATCACGCAGGGTGACGCGTCCCGAAGATGTTTATTTACTGGAATAGTGTTTTTACCACATTGGGTTTTATTCCAACTACCGTCCTTCCCAAATTGTATAAAAAACAATAAAACCGTTTCGATCATGCCTGCCACTAATGTTTCCCCGGCGTCTCGTGCCCAGGAGCTGGTGGATGAGTCGTCTCCTTGTGGCGCCCGCCTGGTGCTGGCTCGCGTCTCCGAATGGATCGAACGCGCGACGTCCGCCCTCAGATCCCACCACGCTCTGTCGGCGCTCTCAATACTAGCTACTGTGGCGTTAGTGCTCGCTGCTGGGTACTTCATGGCCTATCTCATGTATGGAATTTGTTTTATTTATCATTTTATATTTTTTAAGGTAAATTAAACGAAATAATTGTGAATTTTTAATGTCTACAGACGAGTAGAAGAAGAATCGGTTCAACGCGAGAAGGAAGAGAGAAGGAGACAAAATGGCGGCAAACGGAACAACAACGAGGCGCAGCCGGAAATGAGATTACATGAGCTACGAGCCGAGAAATATAATGGATTGGTCAGGTACGAAACGATAGACGGCAGGGGTCGTCGCTTAGTTGTGATAGATGGCAGCACCAGACTATAGTATTAATCAGTAGCTTTATTTGTAAGGCACATGCCAGAGCAGCACATAATGCCACGTCGTCGTTCTAGGTTACAGAAGCCTGGTTGCAGGACGATAGTGCTGTTAGTGGATTCCCAGAGTCGGGCTCAGCTGCTGTCCAAGTTCCACAAGATCGTATGGCCGTACCGCAAGTGAGTGGTTTTGTTTTGTTTATAGGCATTTCATGGGATAAAACCTCACCTTGCTGATTATATTGAAGACTTTATGTGACAGTGACCAAAGTTGTAGATTGATTGGTGACGTCATAAAGGATTTGCATTTTTCATAAAAGGTAGTGAAACTGATTTGATGATCCTCGCTCACGGACGGCTCTTTTTACAATTTTCAACTAGCGTTTGTACGACTCGACGGCTGTTAGTATTAGAAGCACCGCTAAGTTGAAAATCTGAGAGCTAAGACTCCCGCGAGTGTACATTTAAAGGAAAGTAATATTTTCGGATTACTGCGCGTCATTTTATTGTTTTGAAAACTACCAACTCCCGACGTTTCGGTCGCTCGGTGATCGTGCTTGCGGCAGAGTAACCGAAATATCGGGAGTTTGTTGTTTTGAAGATAAGAAAATAGACTGGATGGGCTTGTTACGTGACGGAGTGATTCTCCGAATCTCGGCCGGGAGCAGCGGGTCTGACACATGCCTCATTCCAGGAACAAGACCCTGGTGTTCGCGTTCCTCTGCGTGGAGAGGAATGTGGAGTGGTTCCGGCGAGTGCTCCAGCTGTCGCTGGGCGGCGGCGGGGAGCTGCGTGTCAACAGGAGGAACTGCGTCGGCACTGTGCTGGCCCTGAACCCGCACAGGAAGTACTTCTGCATCTACCACGCCAAACATCCCGAGTGCGTCAAACCGCATAAGGTAACTCAATTATTATTATTAAAAATATTTCGATATCTGAATTTTTCTTCTTCAGATTTTTTTTGGCGACTTTTTTCTATTGAAGTATATTCCTGTTTCAGCGTTTTCGGTAACTTGTCCCTAGAGTTTTGCTTCACCGGTAGAACCTCGGTCGTCTATTGCTGTAGTTTTTGGACCTACTAAATTCGTTTGCAATGTCGACTGCTGCTATAGAATGATTCAGATTAGCAAGTCAATAGCGTATAAATAAAAATAATATATTACAAACAAACTTCTCCAAGCCGGATAAATAGATGAAATTGGGACGTTGTTTGTATATATAGAGTCAATGACCTGCGTTCAGCTCGTGTCATGTGGTACGAGCGAAGATTCTGATGAGACAAAAAAAAATTGCAGTATGTTGGCATATCTACGTATATTTAAATATTCGATAGATTCCCCTTGAAGCCATTTCTGGGTCATAATTGAAACATATCACGAATAAGACCTAGCTAACTATTTGTATAAGATCCCAATGCCTCGATAGGCTTTCTTTCTCGTTAACGTCTTGACCAGTCCGATAGCACTATTGGGCGTGCTTATATCATTATGGACATTAAACAAATTAAAGTAACATTTCTGTATTCCGAAGCTGTTTATTCTGTTTGTCGCAAAATAAAACATGTGTGTCCACTCTCACTGTCCATGATTTAGGACCTCACAAAACACAGTTTTTTTTCTTTTACTTAGAGCGGAAATAACTTATGGGCCTTATAAATCCACTGCTGAGCTAAAAGAACTCGGTTTTCAAATTAAAAACAACGCATTACTTGGATTTAATCAGATTTATCATCCACACTTTAATGACGACCGTTCAATTTTATATGTCGTGTCGTTCCACTTCATTTTGAGATCAATTTACTAGTCTGGTCAAAAACTTTTGCACTTGTGAAAAAGGAGTGACTACATGCCTCGCTTGTCTGTTGTTAACAAATCACAAATTAGACGCTAAAGGTCTCAAAATAGATGTAAAATCACGTTCGAAAACAAAAGATATATAAACGGTAATTCCTCGTCGCTATATAAAACAAACGGCACATTTCATAGGCCTCTTGTTACCATTGTCATCATAGGAATAAGTTACCGTCATGACTTATACGATTGTCACTGTGTGGTTCATCATCAGCGTATGAGTCGAATGGCTGCTTCGCTGGGCGGGCGGGCGCCGGACCCTGAAGCCGGCGCCTTCATCGGCTTCACCACCGATCCCGATTCCTCCGACGACGACTGTTACGACCCACCCTTACTACTGCAAGGTATGTTACACCGGCAAAAAAACATCTTGATTAAGAATCTTTTTTTGATAATATTATACATACATGAAAAAAAAATCATTTAATGTCGTAATTGTTAAATTCACAGAAAATCTTCTCGATGGACTGGAAAATTGGCTGGACAGACTGTTCGAAGGCAGCACCCACCGCTACTACGTCAACTATTGGCCGGATATGACGACCAAGTGAGGCGGATGTACAGAAATACACAACATTTGGTTCAAACTCTTTCGTTCCGCAGATGTTTGACACGCGACGTCGGCTCTAGGAGCATTTTCTATGTAATCGAATACTGCCCTACAATAAGTTACTCCGCCACACGTATGGTAGTGAAATAATATGCTTAATATAAAACGTTGCTCTGAAAGTCTATTTCCAAATATATTTATTGCAAGCGTAATATTATAAATTCTATAATTAATATTAACGAAAAGTATTTGACGATGGTCTTGAAAGTGAAGAACTGAACGCACTAGGATAGAGTAACACATTGTAGCTTACTTATAGAGGCGAGGGTAGGTACACTTACATTGACCTATGACGTCACATGCCGCACCCTGGTGAATATTCACATAATTCACATTTTTATATATAAAAAATAGGCTCCACCACACACGGCTAGAGTAACGACAGTATTAAACCGCACCATAGCTAATAATGACAATAAGCATAGTTGTAATGAGACCACAGATAATCAAATTAGCTTCTCTCTTGTTAATGACGCCGACGGTGGACACTGGCAGTGTTGTTTTAAGGTTGTATTGTTTTATCTTTAATCGGAATGTTCTTACTATAGAAGTGTTTATTGTTGAAATCGCAAGACTTCTAGACAGCTAGATATAATTAATTAATTATCTTTTTAAATAATCATTGATATATTTGTTGTACTATGACTCCGCTGTTGTAGGCCGCTCATCAGTGCTATAATTTGTATAGAAATTTACTTATCATTTATCGATTCTTAGGCAATTTTAATTATTGTTACAATATACTGCAAATAATTTTAAAATTTTTACCTATAAAAGGTATTTTTTCAGTTCCTTTCATATCGGTAACATTTCAAAAGCATGTCTAATAATAAAATTTATGTCTCATTATGTATTAATAATGATTATATCTGAATGTTTGTTTATATATATAGTTTGTTATTTTCTAGTCAATATGTTACCACATGTTACGATACAAATAATATTAGCGTTTAGTGTATTTGTTTGTAAATGTTTTATATCCTAGGCAGCCGAGGTTACTAACTATACTTTATATGAATGGAAGAATTAAATCGGAGAAATAATAACATCAAAATCATGCAAATAATATTTAAAAAAAAGATTTTATTGGAATAACTAAGTGTTTAAATTATCTGTAAATATTTTTATTCTATATAGTGTTGCCATATTCAAATGCTTGGGATTTATCTCTGTTGTGTTGTTGCCATAATAAAAAAATGTTAAGTGTCGTTCAGTACAAAATAATTTAGATTATTGTAAAGTCCACCTCAATGTATATCCTGTAGATAATTTGTTAAAGATTTACTTGAGGATCATTATACTATTTCTGTGTTAAAACTAATAAGTTTTTTGAAACAAAATGTATTAATATTTTTACCGTATAGATTGTTTTGATGATAATGTAATTGTAGTATTATTTCTCGTTAAGTAGTTTCTTTTAAAGTTTCGCTTCAATATATGAAGCAAGAGTATTTGTAATCAGGATGTGTAGTTATCTAAAAGGGTCCATGTGAATTTATAATTTTCTCACGCGATATTCTGTTTGTTCAATTTATTAAGTACTTTAAATTGTGTAATTGTTAATAACTCTGTTGGATGTGTACGGTTTATTCTTGTCTATATCAAGGGGTTTCGGAACAACAAGACACAATTAATCCAAATTATATTATTCCAGTTGTAATTTTTACAATAAAATATCATCTTTGATTATTACTTTTATTTGAATGAAACACCTTTAATAAATAATAACTTCAGACGAGGACAAAGTCTAAGGTTCATCTACTTGCTGTTGGTAAATGCAATGTTCTGCATATTTGATAACTTGAATTCTTATCTGTAACAATACATGTGGACAATGTTTATTTTCTATGCATTCATGTTTAAAACACAAATTATATGGAATTTGTATTAAGAAAGGAGATGAGACATCAAGAGGCAGTTAACAGAAGTTAAGATTTAAGTCCAGACTCAAAAAAAATAAAGTGATAAATGTAAAAAGTCATTTTCAAACGGTGATTTTTGGATAAAAATACCTGTTATTGCGGAAACCTAAGTACTATGCAGTATTCTTCTTTTTTGGATTTATTTCATTTTCACAATTTGCATATGCAATTCCTATTCCCATGCCCATACCAGCAATGATAGGCCACCTCCGCCTACCGAGAAATAGAACTGACGACAGAGCTCCGAGAGCGACACCACTACCTGAAATGTATGCGATTTACTTCTCAGAATCGAATATTAGCAATATTAACGTTAGATAAGGATATTTCTTACCAGTTTTTATAATTCCATCAGTGAGACACATGTCCAGTTTAGATGAGTACTCATCAACATCCTTCGCGTCTTTAGCCATTTTATTTGTCATAGTAACAAGATATTGAAATTGAATACGCTATCTTCTTGTAAACAAGGAAATATTGTCCGAGAGCCGATATTCGCACCCTTTACATAATTCTTTACCTCTGAAAAAAAGTCTGTCAAAAATAACATTTAATACACAGACTTGTGACATTTGTCAGATGGTGTGACTGCTGTCAATAATTTTTACAATACATAAAATGCAAAAGTTATAACTATACAGCCACGGAATATTCATGCAATTTTATTATTAAAATTTGAGTTTTAAATATTAAATACCAAGTAATTAAAATATAGTTGCAAAAAATTCAAATTTTAAATGTATTTAAAATTATTCGAAACATTTATACCTTATGGTTATGGATGACATTTTTGACAATTGACATTTTCAATTAACGATTTAAAGCTTTAAAGGTATTACGAAATACAACAACATTATTCGAAAAACAAAATACTTTCTTTGCAGAATGTTAGGTTAAATTATTTGTGTTAAATATGCAACCGAATCGTATCGTTACGAAAAGTGCGCGTAGCCTAATCTTGGCAAGGTTTAATACAACAACACCAAATGCGAATTCTGTACAAGCACCAAAACCTCAAAATATATCAAGTGATATGATAGGACCACCAGACCCTGTATCGAACCTTAGAAGAATAATATTCAAAAAATCAAACGAAGAAACAAAACTTGAAAAAAAATATAGACAATTAAGGGCTGAAGTTCAAGAATGGAATCAAAATTTTTGGACGCAGCACAACACTAGATTTTTTAAAGTAATTACGTAATATTTATACTCTAGTAAAATATAAGGAATTAAATAGGACATATAGTTTATATGGAATCATACGGATAAATTGAAATGATTACTAAATAAGAAGAACATGTTTTGTAGATATTATTTTTCATAAGATTTCTTTAAATATGCTTATTATTTAAGCAGGTTTTTCGTCAAGTTTTTTCGAATAACATGCTTGCATAGCCCATGTATCATTTATAAACAGCCTTATTTCATCACTTGGCACTTGTATATTTTTTCTGAAAATTTTACATCACTTAAAATTGACATCACATATCCCAACATTAGAAGCATTTTGTAGATTAACTAATAATTTAACCAAAATTCCCTGACTGTGTAATGATAATAATAGTGTCTGTAGTTGAACGTTTTGATTTCTTCAAATATGACTTTAATTTCAGGAACGAGAAGCATACCTAAAAAATAATTTACCCGAAGGAAAATCAAACCTCACAGCCGATGAGATGAGTGTGTTCTACAAGGCATTCCTTGATAAGAATTGGCAAACCCATCTGTACTACAACAAGGAGTGGTATAAGAAAAATGTTACCTTACTAGTCTTAGCCTTGCAAGTTAAGTTAAGAAAAATATTTAAAATAAAAGATTCCACATAACATTTGTTTCCTTTATACCCATATGAAAATTTATCGGACAAAGCACAGTTTGCAGTTTATTTTACCTAATGTGAGATGCACCGGTGTAAGCTGATCTCTAACTTCAATACTGTTAATTTATTCATAGCTATTCTTGATGGTTAGTATTAAACTTTATTGGTTGTTATTTATACCTGCAGACAATCGAAAGTTGAAATGAAATGTTTTAAAAGGAAGAGGACTTAAAATATTATTAAAACCAATGGACATTATTTCTATCAGAGAATAATCTCTACGGATTACTGTAAGGTGGTTACGCCTCCTGCAATACCTGACTGAGTGATGTCTTCCTGCCTGTGGCTTTTTCAAAAATACTTACAAACTGAAGTTGTGCGCTCCAACCGTAAAGAACTTCTCTGGACTCTAAAGTGCTTGATGCCCGCAGTTCAATGGAATTTTTGCAAATTTCATTAGAGGCGGAAGTAATGTTTATGAGACTGATCAAAGTAGACTGAATGACTTGGCTCAAAGTCGCCACTGCTATTATGACCGTGACATCGCCTCGCACAGTCTAAAGGACTACTCATCCGTTCCAGTCCCGGTGTAGAGCGAATGGGTTAAAGAACTCGCTTCCAGGGAATACCGATTCGACTCCAACAATACATTAACTGCCAGGACGTTACAATATGGCAGTGGCTTAAACTAGGTTTTCAAATTTAATTGCTCTTAAAATATTTTCCTAAATTTAGCGCCTTAAATTGTCTTGCAGAACAAATAAGATTTTGGATAACATTTTCTAAATTTTTGCTAAGACAGGTTCAGGACCTCGTGTCTCTCAGCATCTGATAGGGCCGATATCTGTGCTTAAAATTTTGACCTATTTATTATGATTGATAACATA
>DVQP01002814.1:0-11818 GCA_018231745.1 Danaus eresimus
CCATGAATGAAAGACAAGAAAACGAGAAACAAGAAAGCAAATCCAAGGACAACGAAATTACTAGATTTTAATAAGTTCAGTTGTGTATTTATTATTAAGTTATATTTTTATGCCTATCATGTACCTACTATAAAATCTCAATAAATATAAGGTTTGTATTGAAAATGTCTATCATTTCTCTATTATTGCACCAACAATGTTTATTAAATATAAATACTTATTATTTTTTCTCCCGCGTAAACATATTACACGTTCGCTTTAATTTTATCGCTTACAATGTATTATATTTAAAACTTTTCAATTCAGAAAATAATAAGAAGCTGCCATAGCAGAAAATCTCATAGTACATAGTACAATGTTCATAACATTTATTAATTTAATTATATATTTTATAAATATTTTTGATAAAATACAAAATGAATTTTACATTCTAAAAGTTATCGGAAATTATTTGACTTGCAAATTTTAGGGTTAATCTTAAACTGTATTTACCACGTTCAAATATTACGTGTCATTGTTTCAATTAAAACGAAAACTTATCTGAATAGGTAACAGTGCACTGTGAATTAATTTGACGTACTAGAGAAGTGTCTTAGATTACAGCTTAAATTGTATGAAAAATCTCTTAAAGCGGTCGTTATACTTTTATCACATCGAAAGATCTTGTATGTACATATATATTTAATGTTTATTTTAAGTGTATTCTTTCAAGCGTGTCTGTTAAACACATTGTTGAGGGACACACAAACAATAGAATGCCAACAGTTTTCATTGTATAGTAAAAAATCTTGTGAGTTAAAATAATTTGTAATAAATCTGTACGAACTATATTAACCAAAAAGTAAGTGTTGGACTTTATTAAAATTTGTCAGCGAACAGGAAGATGTTTGTTGTTCTTTATACAATGGGACTACAATCAGCTGTAGTCTGTCTCAATTAAAATTTTTATTACATACGATGTATTGTTATCGATATACAGAAGGACGAAGGTAGATTCATTAATCTATACTCCGGTTGCAGTTCATAATTAAAATGAAACTTAGAGGCCCCATTTCCCGACGACTCGGTGGGAAAACTTATTTTTAATATATTTATTCTGTGGTTATATTCGCACTGGATTCGTGGAATATTTTTATTTATTTAACGAATTGTATTATAAACATATTCATGGACGTTTCGTTGTCATTCACTGTCAAGTTGACAGTTTTCTGTCTCTTTCTTTTGTTAGCTTGTAAAGTAACGTAAGTTTGAGATGATGAAAACTTGTATTTTTTGCTATAAGTCAAGCAAATGAATAAGAAATGTCTCTAATTCTTATACAAAAAAACAACAGAAATTAAAACACATCGCTCCTAAAAGTATTTTTGATCAATGTGGATATTAGTAAGTACTAAGAATTTCGTATATAAAAAAAAATCAATATATGAATAAAACTAAGTACATATATACAATGACAAGAAATTTTAAATTCAAATTTATTACCTTTAACAATCATTTGGGTTAAAATTAATTTTTATTTACAAAATAATTCGCGTGACAGTAAATAATTATTGGAACCAAAAAAATAATGTCGAGAAGTGACTATAATTTGTTTGTTATTACTTATTAGGTATAAATTAAAAAGCAGTACTGAATATTATTATATTAAAAACTGCAACACATATTAAGATAATCTAAAATTTCATTTTAAAATTCTTCCCTCCTATTTTGGGTGTGTCTTTAGGTTTCTCCATATATTTATTGCGTATCAACATTTGAATATATTTTCCTTGTTGATTTGATGGCAGCGAGATGTTAAGAACTTCACAGTTCTTGATAATTTCAGAACACCCTCGAAGGTCTCTCTGTTTCACTGTAAAAAGAAACATCATATGTATGAGTTATACTTATTTTATATTTCTCACTTACATTTATTTACTTTGGTAGGCAACATGAATTGGCTATATTAAGGAAAAAATCTAAAATAGTAAAGATTTTTTTTTTATTCATAACTTTTTTTGTCATAATTTAAGTGTATTTATTAAACCAATTGATAGACTATTGAAAATATTTATTAATTAAATTTAGCATGTAGCTAGTAAAAAAGGAGAATTTATCCCGTTGGACCTCAAACCGGATATTAGAAAAACTTTGTGTTCCTGAATTATAAATGGTTAATACTATTTAAAAGTTTAGAAATGTCAAACTATTTATAAGAAAAAAGTAGTGCAGTGGATTGAGGACAATGTACCAACAGTTTAGAGTCAATGATCAGTTTCCAAGGTCGACCTTGAAGTCTTA
Source organism: Danaus eresimus (assembly GCA_018231745.1). NCBI lineage: Eukaryota > Metazoa > Arthropoda > Insecta > Lepidoptera > Nymphalidae > Danaus > Danaus eresimus. The sequence goes on from DVQP01002814.1 coordinate 2,281, forward strand.
ATGATAAAGAAGTAAAAATAACTAATTACTTAATTCAACAAATTTTAACAACTTATTTGTTTTAAGTAGAAAGGACACAGCACATATAGATACTAGACCAACTACAAAACATCACAAATAATGTTCTTTCACAATCTCTGTCATAACTTTTGTTTATTTACGTTTTCATTTAATTCCTGTCTATGTATAATATATAAAGATAAGCAATATATGAAACTATTTTACAAAACAATCGGAGATTAGTATTATAAAAAGGTTCGATTGATTCACCATTTTTATAAACAAAAGTAGAACCCTGAAGCCAGCTAGACTTATCTATAACAGAAGTTTTCTATATTGCTTCCGTCAAATTAGAATGCGACAAAAATGGAAGTACGTACCTACTTGATGACGTTACACTTTAAAAAATACATAGATTACAAATAAACAGTTTTTCGTTTTTAAAAAGACATGACAATATCTATGACGAGCTGATAAAAACAATAAATCTACACGACACTGGCAGAATATAATGTGCACGTCTTTGCATGGATGAAGGCCATAATATAAAAAAATTAAACAACTTGCCAATTAAATTTGAAGAAAAAAATAGTCTTTGAAATCGGGCAAAAGGACTGTTAAATTATTGTGAAGCAAGATTTCGTTTTAGAGCATAATTAATATACAAAAGAAATTATCAAATCTACCGTAAATTATCCATTCAGACTAAATGATTTTTAATTTATCTTTTACATATTAACAAAGAAATATTAATTCAACAATCCGATAACATAGTTAATTATAGAGGTATCTTAATGATAACCAAGTATGCAACCCTCAGACATACTAACGTTTAAATAAATAACACAGAGACATAACGTAAAACGGAGGTCCAATGTCTAATATATTGCTATACATATTTATGTACGTACAAAATGCAAATAACTTGCTATGTTAAAATAATCATCAGCCTTAGTCATAACCGCTGATTCAACAACTGATGAACTAGGAAGATTCCTCCTTGAGTTTATTTTGAGATTCATAAAGAATTCTTATTAAACTTTTGGAAAAGGGTCAGTAAGATCTATGCTGTCAAGCATTAAATTCCAGGCTCAAAACAATACAAGAATGATAATCTTTATAAAAGCAGAGAAAAAAATATCAGAATTATGAAAACTGAATTGAAACAAGGAAATCGTATAATATATAGATATCGTATCGTATAATCGTATAATATATAGAAATCGTATAATAAATAGATCTGACTTGAGATCTCACGGGAGTTTTCATGGTCTGCTGTGGAGAAAGGCAGAACTGTAAGCTCATATCCCGAGAGCATAGCTGACTCCATAAATGTAGCATGTAGGGAAGTGAACATATCACTTTGACCAATGCAAGCTAAATGTATGCACTACAATGGAATATTCTATGGCAATGAATTTCATATTTTTAAAATTAAAGATAGAATTTAATAGCAGCAATGTATCTAATAATCTCCCATGGAAAAGATATGATACCATAAAAAGGAAATTCCTTACAAATACATCTAAAATTATGAATGGTTAGTAATTTACTATAATTATTAAAAAAATTAAAAACATAGTCATCATCACTGATTGAAGCAAAGTATAAGGGAATTATTCTAGCAGTTCAAGTGATCACTAAACAGACAGCAAGGGTCTATAACATGTTGTATTATATTAACCGTTGATAGTTATGTTAAATCCCTAATCACTGTCAATGCCACAGGTGATATAACAGGTATAAAGAAAGTCAATTGTGTATCAGATGAAGGGCTATACATGTTATCATTAATAACTGATATATAACAAGAACTAATAGGTATTGATGCCTTTAAGACATGTCTTCTCATTCACATAAGAGCTCAACTCCATAATAAGATTTTGATGAAACAAGGGTACTGAGAGATTAATAAATCTTAATATAACAGCCATTACTAGGAAATTAATTATATGTTACTTGTTATATTAAAAATGGATAATTTTTCAACTACATGCTTATTCTCCTTCATCTTGAATTTTTTATTTAACTTACATTTATAACCAAATAATATCTGAAGCACTTTAGAATATTCTGTCATCATGTCATACTTTAGCAGACTCTGCAACAATCTCACTACGGCATCCTCATTGTATTCTTTGAGAAAATTAATGCTGAATATTGTTGCCCTGAAATTTATATAAAACACTTATTTATTTTTATGTTAGCAAAAGTTTATAAATTAATCTTCAATATTCAATGTTTTTTAATTTATTTATCTACGAAATAAAAAAATATATTTAAAAAAGTATGAAAGGTATAAAAAAAATATTTTTCATGCTGAACATTATTTTCACTCTGAATAGATAATTTAACAGACAATTTAAAAAAATATTTTTATCAAATGTGACTTACTTATCTCTTACTATGTCTTGCAATATCGGACAGGTCTCTAGTAACTCATTTGAGAGCATCTGGTCTGAGAACCAACTACTACACCACAAGGAATGCCAAAAACAAATTAGAGGATAGTTTTCATTCCAACTTTTACTAAACTCCAATACATACTTCTTAAAAACGACAAGTGAGGCTTCTGATCTGTTGTTGATGGAATCATTGATAAGTTCTCTAAAAATTATTCTGTAAAAATTTCGAAGACCTTCATATTTTATGTAGGCTTGTTTTAGTACTGATAGACCTTTTTCAGAATTACCTCTCATGCATTCTGCTTTAGCCACATAATGAAGAAATTCACCATTCCGTTTGTATAGACGAGGATCCAGTTTTTGACAATACTGTTGAAGTAGTTCCACTGTGTTCACCTTACCAAGAAGGCTAAAATGTCTATATATCTTCTTCAATGTAAATTCACTGATGAATTTATGTTTATCGATGCATTCTTTTAGAACTGATTCAAATTGCTGATTATTAATCTTAGCCAATAAATCCTGCAGGTAATTGTCTATCTCAACTGTTGTCATGTTAGCTATTTCTACATTTTTAGAATTGTACAACTTCATAAAGTGTCTCAGGCTGAAATCGTTGGCGAGGTAGTTTTTCTCCTTTAAGATAGATTTTTGTGGTGGATCGGAAGTAAAGTGATCAACTAAATCCACTGTTGTCGTATACCATGCTATAGACCTATATTTTCGTGTTATCTTTTGTACGTACAGGAACCTTAGTAAGGTAGTTCCAGGCTTTATGTGCTGCATTTTTAGATGTTTACAAAGTCCACATTTACTTTCTTATAGTTTGTTGGAGTACACGAACAAAAATGCTTAACAATCTACATTTTATCATATATTAATAATTAAAATATTTATATTTGCTACATAAGTATAATATAATTTTATAACATTATTTATAATGCTCTTGTCAATCTCCTGTATGATTTTGACACTTGACAGTGATATTTACCATTGGTCACCTGTTACTTGAGAACAGAGTTGAGTTACCTATGTTACATTGGAATATCAAAATTTATTTATTTATCTAATTCATTTTTAAATTCCCCAAATTAATTATAGGATGCATTTTTTATACGTGATTTTTGTGTTGTACATTTTCGTTGTTCGAAGACATCTTTTGTTGACTACACAAAAGGTCAATTTTTATAGAGACAAGAACAATAATAGATGGCAGTGTCATTTTCTTGAACTATTGATATACTTTTCAGTAAACCCTTTGGCAGGATAGGCTTTTACAAAATTTAGTTCAGCTAAAAATTACAATAATATCAATTTACCAAATGCCTTAATAAAATTATTTATTTTTGTTTTATTATTGATTTAAAATCATAATTAATTTTCAAAATCACTAAATACTGAATTATTATGAGTTTTTAAAATCAATAAAGCATACAAAATGTCGGAGAATGAAAAATCTTGAGATATCTTTTAGATTACATTGTAAACAACTTAGAAAGATGTTTATGGTCCATATGGTCAAACTATTCCCTTGATTTTGTCATGGAATCGATCTTAAAATAAATACTATGTGTTGTGAATTTGGCGGTTCCCATTTTAGCTATTTTGTGTCGATTTTGCTGGATGACGGGAACATTGACCGGGCTATTAACTTCAGAATCCACTCATAGTAAAGGAAATAACGACAGACCTATAAAATTAAAAAGCTGTAAAAATCAGGCAAGTGCAGGACGCGTTATGTTTTATGAAGGTAAATATTGGGATACTAAGAAGAAGGGTTAGAGACATAATAATAATATCGAGATAATAGTGTGGAGTGAGCAAATTAGATAGGATAAAGAATGAATGTATTAGAGGCAGTCTAAAAGTGGTTCCAGTGAAAAGAAAATTGAGAAGGAGGTAAGCGTGGTATGCCTATTTTATGAAACCAAAAGATACTATTGTGGATGAGAAAGTTATAATTATGAATATGAGGCCAGGTAAAATTAGAAGAAGGCCAGACAAAATATGGTTGAAGAGTTTTAAACAGGATATGAGAACGAAAGCTGTGAATGTTGAGTGACAGATAATTTTAAATTGAAGATACATTGCGCACACCCTAAGAAAGACTAGACAAGGGCACGAGAAAGAAGGAGTAGTGTATATATCATTGGTAAAAATCTTGAGTAATTTTATTACTTCTATATCCATTGCGAGCAATATACGAGGTGTGTTCAAAAAGTACCCGAAATTTTCGTTTTTTTTTTATATTTATTTATTTGTTTATATCAATGTGGCCCCCTTCAAAGTAATCTCCCCTAGATAAAATCCACTTATGCCAGCGCTTATTTTTCCTCTTTATTTTCACTTTTTGGAATGTCCCTGAGCACTCTTAGCAATTCGACCTTTATTTCTTCAATCGAGGAAAAACGCCGTCTTTTTATGTGTCTCTTCAACTGCGGGAAGAGGAAAAACTCACACGGAGCCGTATTTGGTCAATATGGAGGTTGTAGCATGACTACGGTATTGTTTTTGGTTGAAAAATTACGAACAAGCAACGAGTGAGCAGGTGCGTTATTGTGGTGGAAAAGCGATGAATTGGTTTTCCATAAAGCGGGGTGTTTTTTTCGGATTGCTTTACGAAAATGTCGCTAACTTCAAAGTATAACTCCTTTTTAACCGTACGACTTTGTTGTATGAACTCTTGATAAACTATGGCATTATAATCGAAGAAAACATTAAGCAAAACCTTGAAATATGATCGAACTTGACGTGCTTTATTCGCTCCTGGAGACGGTAGAGGGACGATTGTGCTTTGGTTTCGACATCGTAGCCGTACACTCATGCTCTATCGCTAGTTATGATCCTTTCAAGCAACCTTGGATCGTCGTTGAGGTCGTTTAACAGCTACTAAGCGATGTTCACGCGATTGTTTTCTTGGTCAAAATTCAGCAGTTTTGGAATGAATTTTGCTGCCACTCGTTTCATGCCCAAAATATTTAAAAAACTGTTATGACCTGAGCCAATTGGTATGCAAACTTCATCAGTCACTTCTCTAATTGTAATTCGGCGATCATTCATAACCGTTTTTTCCACATTTTCATCGATTATTGACGTGGCGAGTCGACTGGGCCGTTCGTCATCTTCAACGTCTTCGCGGTCATTTTGGAAACGCTTAACCACTCGTTAACACTTGTATTTTTCGTTTCAGACTCACCATATGCTTTTTGTAACATTTCAAACATTTTCATTTCATTTTTAGGCAAAATTTCAAACAAATTCTTTGAGTCTTTAATTCTTCCACTATGTAAATAAAAAAAATCGCCGATCTCATAAAACACGTAAAACCTTAGCTACTACCCCCTAAAAAGTAAGCAGTGACTATAGCTGAAAATTTACTTATACTTTCGGGACATATATGCCTACATAATAAAAAAAAATTTTTGACAATCGAAAGCTCCGAGACATCGAAATTATAAAATTCCGTGTCTTCGTTTGAGTTTTAAAAATCTGATTTGATTTTCTCAAATATTTTTTTGTTAAGTTAAATCAATGTTAAACAAATGATTTCTCTTAACGAAGAGTTATAAAACTCTCGAGCCATTTCATCTTGACACCTCCATACTTTAAGTAATATATTTATTATTTGGTTTTTAAAGGGTCATGATGGGGCAACTTTAATAATATAAGCCCGCAGTTGTCTCTCTAACCAACTAAATCGAATAAGTTATGCCTTGTTTTTAAACTGTCGCTACTGTATTTTTTTTTTGATAGTCGTTAGGATCACCCTTTGATGGCTTTATTACTTCAAGTGAGTGTTACGAATCTGTTTGCCTTAAAGAGAGCTTAAGGTAGTTTAGTTATATCATTAGAGTATTCATTTTAGAAGAGTCAAACATATTATAGGTTAGATATTTCGTATGAATTAGAGTTTTGTTGATATACTGTAAAAATATATTCTCAAACAGCCAATACACCTACGAAACCAAGGTTGTTAACCTCAGTGAACTTTAGGATACCTAAATGTACCTAAATACCTTATTTCTAAGATTTAAATGTTCAATACTAAGTTTTCAAGGATCTTCAATGTTATAATATACTTTACCATTATAAACTTTTCTCTAACATTATAGATATTTAAGTCCATTATATCGTTTGAGGCTTTAAAACTGTCACAATACGATTAAAGAATGGATAATATATTCACAATAGCTTGTCGTTATCGATAAAATCGAAATGATATCGATAAACGATTCAACATTTCGTGGTACCCTCATTGTGCTGTCTACACCCCTATTATGAGGATGCAGGATGCTAAACTAGGCGTGGTTATCAAACAATAGTCCTTATTCCTCGGTTGTCTAGTCCCAGCGTTTTATATCTAGATCGTGTGACGCTCGCCTTTGTCTAATGCCGCAAAGGAATTCTTTGAGAGAATTTAAATATTTTATACCCTTCGTTACCTTTGTTCTGAATTAGATTACAATGACTAACATACACTGAACTTAGAGAACCGAGAAATTTTTAAAATTCTAGTTGCTTCTATAGATCTTTCCACAGAAATAGTTTACTTTCATCAACACAATCTTCGTTTCAATAGTTTTATTATATTTTTCAATCGTCGTCGCTAGTAATGAAGCATTATTCTGTGTAAGTAATAACAAAAAGTAGTAACTTAATAAGCCTTAAAGTAAGTAGGTATATAAACATTTTTTTGTAATTACACATTAAACAATTCAAGACGTGATGTTTTCATACTAAATATACCTTTCCAAATAAATACTTTCTTCTTACTAGAGGTATTCTTACACATTTAGATTACTGATTATTCAAAAATACAAATTTACTCAATGGAGTAAACGAAAATGCTATAAAGTATAGAAGGCCCACAACTGTCATTATAAACAATATAAATAAAATAGCCTTGAAATGATACATCCGTTATGAAAAGTGAAGAGTTTTCTGTCAGTGTTTTTGTTGACGTCCATTATTCGCCTCATGTAGATGAAATACACGCCTGTCAGGCTTTTTAGAGCAATTCAACAGATCGTGCATATAATCTTTAAAAATCTGTACAAGAATGCAAAAACGGTAAAGCGATCGTGATGTGTCACAAATCTATCTAACTGTCGTGTGGTATAACATCTTGATTTATAACTATCTTCAAATGACCATCGGGTCAATAGGAATATTGCTTTTGTATCGTTAGGCAGACCATTATGACAAGAAATTATTCATAAAATGTTTCCTTGTCTTATTTTTTGTTTATTACATAAAGAACACGTATTATGAAATGTGAATATTACTTATATATTAAAAATAAAGAAGGTTAATTTGTGAATTTATCAGTTTCATTTAAAGTTCAAAATTTATATTTCGGTTTATGATATGGTAGACATACTTTCATGAGAATTGTTAATAATTTTTCAAGAATCATTTTCTAGTGTAGCCTAATTAACAAAGAAAACCTTAATGTGAATACTCGTCCAACTTTACTTTGAAATGATGGTCAACCTCATACGAGATGATTTGCAAGTAATAGATATCGAGATAAGTAGCTTTTATGAGTTCGAAGCCATTTTCGATACGTTTCCAATTACTGAGAGCTTTGTCAAAAATTAAAAAGAAAATTTGGATATCTATATATACTAATACGTGATGCAAAAACTTTGGACCTCTTATTACGAAAACTGCGCGGACGCAGGAGCATAAAATTTGGCACACTTATAGTTTATGTGTGGGAAAAGTCCTAACATTTTTAAAATAATAATGGTTATAAAGTACATTAAATTAATAAATAAAACATTATACACACTACCACGCATTTCACACACACACATACACAAGTATTTGTACATGCACACAAACTCTGTAGTCAAATTGTTTCTTTAATTTTCATTTATGTTCGAATTTCGACCACTAGTTAATATAAATGTTTAAATTTTCACCCTTCATTGATAACATTTGGACAGGATGTGATAAGATTTTAAATACATATGAAGGCTCTCATTTTAGGTTACAATAAACAAGAATTTTAAAATATTAAGGAGTTAAAAAATGTTAACACACTTTTAGCTTTATTGATTTATTAGCAGTAAACATCATATTAAGAGTTTTATGAGAGCCCATCCATAAACACTATCACTTAATCATTATTTAGCATTATTTAAGACCCTTAAGTTGTTTAAGAGTGATTTTAAGCATTTTTTTACTACGGGTTTTTAGTATTAAGAACAAAATCGACGAAAGTCACCCTCGACATCTAGGTCACGTGACTAATGTAGTGCTTTAAAATATATGTAGCTAGTATTAAAATAATTTTGTGTTAAAAGTACCAACTTTTGATTTAAAGGTGTATAAAAACATTTCATTCGTCGTAAAATATACAATTAACAACATAGGACATTAATAAATCCGTTTTATGTTCCGTAAACTATTTCTAGGTAGTGTAAATCTTGAGCACAGATACGAAACGTTGATATTATCAATACATCGCAATACATTAGAGCTTAGTTACAATACTCTTCCATTGCCTTATTTGTAACTAATAATAAAAGGAAATGGCATATTAATAAATCAACTCATAACGAGTTAACATCAATAAATTATTTAACAGAACGTCAGTAGCCATTAGTTCGGTGATAAAAATTATTTATCGTCGAAAAATTATTTTATTTATAAAAAAATTGTTGCTAGAATAAAATTATATGAAATAGCATTTAATCTCGAGTCTAGTGTTGTTTGGAGAATAAAAATTAAATAAAAATTACTGTAAATCGTCGTAATGATATAAAATACAAATTACGGATTCAGACTCCCTTGTGTTAAATTAAGTCCTCACCTATAAAGTATTTCAACGTAGTTTATACTCTAAGAAAATAGAATTACGATGAATTTTAAATAAAAATTATGATTTGTATTTAAATTAAGATAACAACAAAATTAAGCCTACAAATATTCCTGTAATGCGGAATTCAGTGACAGACATTAATCTAGATCATTTGGACCTTCGGGTCAATGGCTGGTACGTTGAATTCCTAATAGAACCTTATTGAAGTAACGGTAAATGTATTCCACGTCGAATACTAGAATTAATTTATATTAACGTAAGTATGAATAATTTAAATAAACATATATATGTAATAATATACAGA
>DVQP01002815.1:0-11818 GCA_018231745.1 Danaus eresimus
TTATTTCTTGTGTTTGTTCATTTTAAATTTAATACTTTTTTACCAATACACAGATTTCGCCATGTAATAAAATCACTTTATAAAATCGAAATAACCATTTAAAAATTGTAAGAGTAAGTGTAAGTGATTTCTTCTGAATCCGTACAATTAATTATCAAGTATGGTTTAAAAAAATACTTTTGTAATTTGATGATTAACTCGACAGAACTTTATAATTATATTGTTTCGTTGGAGCTAATAAAAAAATCGTATCTTTTTTTTAAGAAATTATAATCAATATGTGGGTATGAAAACGTGTTAAAGGAAATAAATATTGGTACAGACGTTCAGACATATTCATCTATTATGTTTAATTATGTCTACCTCAATATTTAATAACTATTTAAACAAAAATTATTTTATAAAAAGTAAATAAAAAAAAGGTTTTTATACACGAGCCAACACGAGAATGCATATATTTCGATACGGTCTTTTCCATATAGTTTTTTTCGTTAACATGAGCACCCATCGTTTGTCTATATATTTGTAAATCTATGGTGACAAGATACATATATTTACTATTAGTGTATAGTTGAAAGAAAAAAACTCGAAATTAAAGTAAAGGATATTTTTGCTACCAATACATCGAGACCAAATTAATAGTATTATATTTAGTACATTCGTTATGATAACAAGTTACAGATTCAACATTTATTTACATTAAACTACATTACAATTAAAATATTATTCGCAGGAAACACTTACGTTTCTATCAAGTTCTTAGTTACAGTTTTTAAAATTGTATATATTTAAATAATAAAGAAAAAACAATTACACTTTTTTTCAAATGTAATCCAAGTATTATCTGATTTAAATTATTTTTTATAGTAACTTTTGCGTAAAAGGTTTAAGCTATCTCACATTACACTATTATCAACAGAAAGGAAGTATCAATAAAAAATGTAGCAAACAGGATATGTTACGAAATATTCGCTTTTGATGATGTTGGTGTTCGAGTTATTATATTTGAATAATATAACAAAGATTTTTGGCTTAACTTCTCAAGTTTCACTTTTACTCACATTAATATAAAAAACCAGTTGCAAAATCTTCTTAAAATTAACAATACTTTTTCACTTCTATTTAAACAACATCGGCTGAAGTAAATATTATGAAATGTAGTCCATAGTAGTTTAGATTTTTTTTTAATAATTACTTAGTAATTTCATTTAATTGAATAAGTTTTTCCCTTCTAAAGTATTTTCCATTACATTAATCAAATCTTTTGTTTATTATTCAGTTATTAATGCCAAATCACCATAGTAGATTTAACGATTGAACACAAAGTGCAAATGATAAAACTTTATTGCGTTGCGTGAATTTTTGTTCTATTTACGGTAGATATGGTGGCCCTTAACAGTAGGCTCTACCACGGGTGGTGGCCAAATTTGAAACGACCCGTTCACCACCGTTGCCTATACCCGTACGTTCAAGAAATGCAAGATCAGTCGAGAACATCGCCGTGGTTTGTCAAAGTGTACATCAGATCCCGAGACAGTGGAATTTTGACGGGCATAAGAACTCGGTCTTTCGCAAACTACATTTTGCGAATTTTGCGGAGAAACTTAGGGTTATATCCGTATAAAAGTCAACTGGCCCAAGAGCTCAAAGTTCAAGACCGCAGACAACGCCGTTTGTTCGCTGAATGGGCTTGAAAACATTTGGAAGGGGATCGAGATTTTGGCCAAAAAATTATCTTCAGCGAAGAGACGAATTTTTGGATAAATGATTTTTTTTACAACCAATGTTAGTGCATATAGGACAAAACGTTTGTTTCGGAATTTGGGCCGGCGACGTCACTGGTCCGTATTTTTTCCAAAACAACGTTGGTGAAATGGCAACCATCAATAGCGAGAGCTACTGAATAATTATAATGAATTTCTTAACGTCCAAATGAAAATATCTAGACTTGAACGACATGTGGTTCCAGCAGGACAGCGCCACGTGCAACACAGCGGACGAGACTTTTGACTGAAACTAAAGTTATTTCTCGCAGGGATGATGTGAATTGGCCACAAAGGTTATTTAATCCTTTTAGACTTTTTTGTCGTTTTTTTTGTAGTCGCAGGTTTATGTAAATAAACCACAATCCACCGATGTCCCAAAGGCAAACATAACGCAAACCGTCGCTCAAATTCAGGTGGATCTATGCCGAGGAGTAATTGAAAATTTGGCCACTCGGATTTGTGTAGATGTGAGGAACCGAGGAGAGCATTTGAATGATGTCATCTTCCACACTTAATGGCATATATGGACCTTTTAAAAACTAAAATATTTTTGTTAAAAACTCACACATTTTGTTTGTTTACTTTTTGTTTGTTTCCTATACATCGAAAACTCTATATATGTTCTTAAAAATCTTATCGTAATTTTAATACAGAGAATTTTATTAACATAAATTATTAATGTAGAGGATAGCTCTAACCAAACAGTAAGTCCACTGAATATTGTAAACCATGTATTTAATGGTTACAAAATAAATCATTTATAAACCTTACAAGGGATTCCTTCCAATTCATTTCATTTCTTTTTGATATACTCATCATAACAGAGAGATAGTGTATAAAAATATACACAGATACGTCTTAATACAAATTCAGTTTAAAATAACTGCTCAAACTGTATTTTATATAGTAATTAGAATGTAATAAAAATCAAAATCCAAGTAAAAGATTGTTAACTTGTTAATAAAATCAGTAGTCGTCCTCAAAAAAAAGGAATGTGAAAAAATATATTAAATTTACACGTAGAATTAAGTTTTGTATTTGTATTGTTAAATAAAAAATATGAAAAAACATTGAATATGAAGCATTTATTTATATCACGGGATAGAAAATGTTTCATTGATTTCGCTCAATATACGATATTATAATTATCACAGAACTTTTTCCAAAATATTGTTATTTTATTTTTATTCTTAATTTGTATTAAAAGAACTTTTCAGTATGGTATAACCATTGCATATATAGTATGAAACCGTATTGAATATAATGTTTAACGAAATAATATATAGCGAAAAAATATTCATTGCTCGTAAATGGATCCCAAAACTATATTAATTTTAAATAATTAATCAAATGATTTAAATGGTACTTTGAAGTTTTATGTTTTTTTGTTATTTACTCACGTATACTATATAAGTCCTTATGTACAAATTTACCTACTTTAACTTTTTTTATTATGGCCACTCTTATTTTTTCTTTACAAAAATAACTATTACATAAAAACTTATCGACAAATTCATTATTTTGCAATGACCATTGTACAATTATTTCCGGGAAAATTTATATTTGAATTCAGACAAATAAAGAAAGAGGAATATTTTGGTTAAATTAAAAATTACAACATGATACCTGTACACGTTACAAAATTTTATTCAATATTAATATTTTAATAATAATTGTTGAACCATTTTATGATTACAGCAATATTTTTAATACTCGCAAAAAATGTTAACACAATCAGTAGCATTTTATTTAACAGAACTTATTTGGGTTTAAAAATGAAGGTTAATTTCCAATAAAGTATATTATTTATCAGATTTAGACTTAACGTAAAGGTTAAATAAAGGATTATAAATACAAAGACAGTCGCTTAAAGTGCATTGGTAGTGCCAAATCTGCAAAAGCGATCTCTAGGGAATGAAAATCAAACAATAAACCTTGGAGAGCATTTCCGAAGCCATCACAGAGTATGAAATAAAGATATTATATTTGGCATTATAACCGACTCAAGATGCCTCGGTCTAGCATTAGGAAAGTATGGCATGCCAAGTGTTCTTGGACGTTGAATCAGAAAAATTACTGTTATTGAATTTAAGATGGAAAAGACAGGAATACAAATGTTAATATTTTGAAGAGTAAAATTTCAAATCATAATAATGTAATAATAAAATAGGTCTAAGTGTTTTTAAGTGACTTTAACATCTTTCGGACTTCTGTTTCTATGTTTAATCTACTTCTTAATTATGACGTGTCATAAATAACTTTAATATGCAATAACCACTTCCAATCATTGAAATACTAAGAGATACCATTTAATACTAATTTAAAATCTCATTAACTCTACAGAATAAACTCTGTGAAACTCGATCGCATCTTAAGAAGTGAACCAGAAGCTGCTTCCAAAATTAATCTCTCCTTGTTATAAGATCAAAAAGCTTAAGTTTGTACCCATTTACTAAAATAATTCCTATTCGAGGACACTTTGAATTAACATTTTGAATTTACTTTCGAATAGCACGAAAGGCCCATGGAAACCCAGTTACAATAGTCGCTTTGTCTGACGATTTAAATGGTGCTTTGAAATGTTATGTTTCTTTGTCTGGTCATAGGCAGCATTTGTTTCCTTGAAGACAAACACCACAAGAAAAGCTGCAATACTATTTAAAAAAATTGTAACTTTAAATACTTTTTTTTACAATATTTTTATAATTATATACATACAGATTTAAAATACTACCTAAGCATAATATTTTTAATTTATTACTTCAATACTCATATTATAAAACTCAGCTGCGTCTGAATCACTTGCTCAATGAGCCATGTCTGGACATTGGCTGTCAGTGACGAAGTGGGATCGTGATTTGCTCGCACACAGCGACTATATGTTACGCCCCATCGGGTATTAATATATAGCTGTCTGGAGGATAGCGATATCTCCGTGACTTCATGTTTGTCGAATCATTAAATACATTTGCAATAATGATTGGCCAATAATTTTTGGAGCTATGTTTATATAACTATAAAATTTTGCGGACATACATTTGCAACTATTTGCATAAAGTTCTGTATTGTGCATCATCACATTAACGAAATATCTATACAAATGTTCAAACTGAGTAACATGCAACAACGGTAATAAATTGTTCGTTATACTGAGAAAATAAAGAAAAAACTTCTTCCGTTAATGGTAACTGTTTTAATTAATCAAGCGTTTGCGGAGGACGTCCCGAAGTTCGTAATAATGAACAACGGCTATTCCAATACGAGTCGACCGTTTGCTCTGCTCCAAATTAAATAAGTTGATTCTTTGACTCCTTTCATTTATTCAAGACGGGAAGGTGCGGTGCTGAAAGACTGGATTTTTTTAACAATTTTTTTTTATTAAATAACAATGTATAATACCAAAAAATATATATAAACATTTTGTGCTTTTTATTTATCGAATAATTTAAATCTGCTTTACATTTATACATAATATTTTTCACCCATGCAAACATGTGGAAAAGCATTTATATTTTGTGTAAATTTAAATTAGAAAAAATTAAACAAATGTTACACATTGGGTCATATACAAATACATGGATGGAATTAAAAAAAAAAAGAAAAGAATTAAAAACTTAAAAGATTGGGACGCGACTTATTAAATATGTTTTAATTGAATTTACAAGAATAAAGCATCAAATTATTTAGTTCAATAAGAAATCAAACGAGTCCTTGTTTATATTACGCCATAAAAAATCACGAATTAAAATATATTTTTTTATTAAAATCTTTTGAAAGACATGAATGAAGATTTGATAATAGATATTTGAAAATTTTAATTATTTTAAAACTAAGAGTTTAAATGTAGATAATTTAGAGATGCTTTTTTTAATTCCACCTATTACATAAGATCACAAGATAGACTACCTGGCTGATTAAGACATTTCCTGGCAAATACCTTGACGTTAACAAACGACATCAATATGGAGCCAGTGATAAATATATTAGGGTGACCTCCGGGACGCCTCGGACCTTTTTCTCTCTTAGAGATTTAGAAAAATATACAATAGCATATTCAGTACTTGTAACTCATGTTATTTGTCAATTCTTTTTCAAAACCGCAAAGAATCTTACACCACCTATTGTTTTGAAAACAACAATTTTATCTCTTCTTATCTAATAATACATAAAAATAATTTCTAATTTTTATGTGTCATTTATTTCAACGAAGTTGAAGAAGAATTGTTGCTTACATTATTATAAGAAAGCAGAGACATAACATTATTAACAGGATGTCAAAGCTAAAAACGATTGAACTTTATTTACATCTCATTCGAAAATAAATATTCAGTGTCTGGAATTGTAATAGAATTTCTATACAATTGGTCTATCAGTAATCGATGACGGAGGCGACACTGAGAGGATAGAAAGTAACAAATAAATGACGATGAAGTTACATCAAAGTAGTCCTAGCAACGGCAAGGAAACAGATATGTTGTGTTTAATTTTAATCTTTTCGTAACATCATATGTTATGATTTTATTGATACATTATCAGTTCGTATTGTAACATTTTATGAAATAATTTGATGAAAAAATGTAGCACGTGTATTTTATTTATTATCTTTGCTGACCGGTTAGTCATGGTCAGATATTAAATGGGTTGTTTATTATGTAGTTATGGCAGATAGGTTATTTCCGGAAGGACATCTTGGAACAGGAAGTCTCTTAACAGCAGGTAAGGGTTAGTTTCCACTAATAGCCTATATCAATTCCGAGTCAAACATGATTCATTTGAATTGTTACAGCGACATATTTCATCATCCTACAAAAGAAGTGATTGCTTCCTTCCTGTGTATTTTAACAATATTTCAATACAATACCTGTTCTAAGTTATTAAAAAGTGAAGTCTAAATATTTTTTAAAGATATAAATTATACTGTGATTTTTTTTGTAAGGTGCATTGTTAAGTGTTTGTATTTAATTAAGAAAGTTCTAATGAAAATATTGAAATGGAATTCATAAATAATAATATATAAATTTATAAAAATTTGTATCAATACTAGCACGTCTTTCTGTATTCTTGTAACTGATAAAAATCGAGCAAAAACTAACATTACAAGAGTAATTTCCTTAAAAAAGCTTGTAAGTTAATATTTAATGTAACTGCTTATAGCTCGTTTTTTCTATTTTTATTTATAAATCAGTTGAACGGCAAAATGCACTTGTAAGACTGCGTTAAGGATTTATTCTTATCGAGACTTAAACTCTGCTTTGTGAACAATAATCTTTGATATCATTTATAATAGAACGACAAGAAGTTGATGTAATTATGTAGGCGTATATCTTTGTGTTTGTCTTTATATGCATAAGGGACTTAACGTATAAGCAGAAACAAAGCTAACATATTATCTTTCATTACAAATATATTGCAAGTAATGTAGCAAACAAGACATTTTTTATGGATAAAACTTGATATAAGAGCCGCGGGTATAAGTTTGTAAGATATAAAAAGATAAAAAAATTAAAATACCAAACATAAGCTGCCTTCCATAAAAAGTTAATAGAACTACACAATGGAATATTCGAGATAGTAAACCTGTCACATAATGTTGTGAGTATGGACGCCCTTACACGTGTGAAAAATTGTCCTAGCCTCCATTGTCCTCCCTATTTGGTTTTATTTGGTATTTACGATCGGCTTTTAGTGGCTTTTAAAAGGCCCACCATTTCGCCACGGGTTCACTACCTATATGACATTATAGAAATATAATTTTTATTAAACAAGATCTCTGTTTCGTTATTTTTTCGATAAATTAAACTAAACTGACACTAAAATAAAATATGTAGAGATGCTAAGAATAATAATGTAAACATATTTAAGGAGATTAAGTTATATATAAGTAAGTTGAACCCATTCTTTCGATACTTAGTGGATTTACAAATCCATTGCTTTGATAACTCAATAGTTTTATTGTGTAAGTCCTGAAGGACGTTTTCCTTATGTGTATTATAAATTATACAACGATTTTTAGGTCAGACAGCTAAATAAGTAGTATTGAAATTTAGTAACCAGCTCATTAACTGAAAATATACTATAACCAAATAAATATATAAAAAAAATTAAACCTTTCTTACGAAACGTAATACCATAATAAATAAAATAAAATAAATATAATCATCATAATATAATAGATAGTACCTTTCAATCAACCGTTTTTATATTTTAACCTAAAAGAAAATTTTCATTAGCAGAAATTATAGACATAAGTTTCAATGTAATTGTAAAACATTAGAAAATAATTTATAAATAAGAGAAACAAATCCTTTTGTAGTATTGTTAGATGCTCTCAGATGAAGTGCAACATCTGACGTCATTAACTAAATTCACATTTGTTCTGTTCTTTCTGAAACTTTAGTGTTTTGTTGCATCTAAATTATATATATTATTAACGCAATTAATAGTATTTTCCAATTATTTTTTGCACTAAAACATAAAGCAGATCTTGGATACGTGAAGTTTCATTTCTCGAAAGTTTTCAATAATACAGAATGCAGTGCCAATTAAACCCCATCTTAAAAAGAGAAGTATACAAAGATACATACGGAATTACATTCTTATTTGCAACATGAATATGAAATGTCTAACTTTTAGTCTAAAATTTATAACACTTAACATGCGACATTACATATATAATATTAAATAAATATAGAATTATTGCTACAAACACACAACAAATTTCAAGTAAAAGTTATTTAAAAGTGCCAACTGTGCTAGGTTTAAATTCTAATGCGAACTATTTTCTATCATGTTAAAGATGTCGCAGTCAGAGTACGAAATCCACATAACAAGGTATTGCATGTTTTGAATATTCCTTGAAATTCACAAGCCGTCAGCGTTCACGTATTTTGTACACCGCTATATTTCATTTTCAAACACTTTTCGAATATTCAGAATCGAATTAAATAAACAAAATATGTATGAAAAAATAAATGAGTACATTTTAATAATGTTAAATCTATTCCGTTTTCCAATCGTCGAGAAAGTTGACAAGTTGCTTGTAAATATTTAAATCAAAGAGATACATTTCTTTGGAAATGTCATTAGAAATCTTAGTTAATTCTATATATTTTTATAAGTAATTCTTGTAATGATACTGAACAAAAATAAGATGCGGTAAAGTTTTACGACATATGATGACAATGTTTAAGTGTTCAAATAGCATTTTCATACATATTACACTCTGAGAGTTTTGTGTCCAATTCTAGAATAAACTCTGGATTTGTACGCATAAGGTGCAAAATTGAGATTTTTTCTATTTTATTATTTTTTTACTTAGCTTTATTAACCTAACTATTCATTGTATTAAATCTAAAATATCTAAGACCAATATTTGTTTTACTACTAAAATCAAGGTTACTGAAACATTAAGTCGATTGTTTGTCAGGATTATGTGAATATTTTGTTAAGTACTATGTTACGTAACTGAATTAGATTCATCTTATTTGTAACACCAACAAGTTTTCATAGCAGTTTTAATTTCTATGTGAAGACAAACAAAAAAATTGTTGATCAATGATTAAAATGTAAATATATTAACAATAACAGTTTTTGGTAACAGTCTATAAGTCTTCTAATTTTTATAGAAACTGAATTTTCACATTACGAGCGTAAAAAAAAAACGATTTTGTGACCATGACCAGCTTTTATTTTCAGTACTAAACTTCTACAATTCTAAATGTACATATAAGATATTTATTTAATAAGAAACTGCCTAACAGTAAACGAAAAATAATAACAAGAACATTTTGATTAAATCAAGCTTAATGCTTTTTGTTCGTGTTCTTCAGTCAGGTCTTTTTGCTTAAGTTTCTTTTATATTCTATTGATTACCAAAGTTAATAGATATTAATATTGGAATCGTTTAACTATATATTTAGTATATAGGTAGTTTAATATTTAGTATATAGGTATATTAATTCCTTTAATTCATTAATTCATTCATCAATTCATTCATTTTATTTAAAAAAAGGAATGAAGAAGTGTTTTCCTAAACGTAACTCTCTTAATATTTAGTATTGAATGTAACTATTATTTTCATATGAGGTATGAATATTATATATTACTTCAAAAAACTATTGTCACTTACAATTCGGCATACTAAATAATAAATAACATTTATGGGAAAAATACAAAATTACCTTAATTACTCATTAATTTTTAACCTTAACGATAACAAACTGTTTAACGTCTCCGATAATACAACAATAGATTTTTTGTACAGTTTTTAAAATTAAGTAACATTGATTGGTATTTTTTACATTTAAGATGAGTTGAAAAAAATATAATGCTCAAATAAATCAACTCTTTGAATGTTATCATATAACCTGCTAGTTTTTATACTGCTATCAAACATTTGTTGTCGCTTTTAGTAAGACATTTCGAGTAACACTAGTTTGCTGTATTAATTAATAATACTTGGAAATAAAGATAGGTTAATCGAAAATGTTACTGTGGTCGGTATATGAGAGGGGAGGAGAGACTCGAACCAAATATAAGCAGTTGTCAGACGGCATCAGCACTCTTTTATCGTTCGTAACGCGTGTTGATGTGATAGATCAATCGATTCTAGTTTTTCGAAATGTGGTTAAATGTTTCCTTTGTAATATATTCAAATTTAGATGTTAAGGTCGTGTTGGCCCAGAGGTTAAAGGTCTGCCTCTCGTCAATGAGGGCGTTGATTCGAAACCTAGCAAGTACCAATGTGATTTTTCAGAGTTCTATGTACTTCCTAAGATGATATAGACAACACTAACAGACGGTGAAGAAAAACATCGTGAGGAAACCTGGCCTTATAGTATCAAATTATAAGTTTAAAATCACCAACTCGTCTTGAGCAAGCGTGGTGATTAATGCTCAAACCTTCTCCCATGTAAGAAGAGTTCTTGTTCAGCAGTGGGCTCTGATAATGTTGTGATGGACATTCAAATTTCATTTCAAAATAAGTTTAAATCGAGATAGTTGAAAGATATTAATCTAAATTGTTTCTAATTTTCCTTTAATTTAATAAATTAAGAGGGAAATTGTTTCGAATATTAGTTTAAATAAGAAATAATGATCTTGTTTCTAAGACGATATTAATTTTTACCTTTTAGTATTGTTTGAAATATGATATGACGATAAAATCCTCATTAAGCAAGTTTCAATCTCACTTTGTCAATCACTAATGATATATGGCAGAACCCGGATTGCTTTCAATTACGATCGCCAAATGAGTTATCCAAATAATGCATATTGAAATTTCAAATTTGATTTAACTTGAATTATTTACAGTGATTGATTGAACTCTCATAAATATAATTTGTCCCTCCCACTATTGCTACAATGACCACTATTTATATTATGACATATTATATAAGTTATATCAAAACCTTCATAATATTAATTTCATAGTTTAAATAACTACACATTAATAATTAATACATAATTACTGACGTAACGTTATAAGTAACAAAAAATCTTCTGCTATTACAGCAACAAACCTATAAAATACCATCCAAATCACTACTTATTTTTTATTTTATTATAATTCAACAGATATGACTAAACACAAAGTTCTGCTTTGCTTCGTTAATATATACTATATGTCAGATTTAATACAAATTCCTTGTTTTTAAAGAGAGAGAGAGAGACGCCAGCATTGCTGACATCACTAAAGTCATTTCTTTCAGTATGTTCTTTGATATTTCAAAAAGAAATTTGTATTTCTCGAAGGTTCTCCAATGGTCCACATGGTCCTTCATTCTTCAATGGTTCGCACTTACGGAGCACTGGTGTCGTGCTTCTAAACGTTGTATTCACAAAAATTCAAATAGAGTTCTATTCTTCTTTTTAACAGACTTTGATTTCGTTTTACTTATAACAATAATTATGAATACCTATAAGTTTTTATAATAACTGATGTACTGATGTCAGTCACAAGTTATTACGTTGCATTCATCATTAATACTTAATGTGCCTATAAATATATATAACTATAATAATAATAATATATATAAATATACGTATACGTA
>DVQP01002816.1:0-11817 GCA_018231745.1 Danaus eresimus
TTATATACTGATATATTTAGCAAAGGTCATATTTCATTATTTTAATTGGGCAAATAATTGAAGAAGATATTGGGAAATGTAATAAGATAGTTGCATTTGTCTCTTATATATGAATATACATATATACATATGCCTGTGTGTGTTTTGCGTCTGTGTTTGTGTGTGTGTGTGTGTGTGTGTGTGTGTAATTGTTTTCAAAGACCGTAAAATATCTGACTATCAGTACATGCATAAAAACGGGATTATCTGTTATAAATATGACAACATTTATATTTGCGTGTGTATTCGTGCAGGCATATTTTCCTGCTATGTTGCTGTGGGACGAGCTAAAAAATGTATGTAAATTATTAAAGAAGCATGAATGCTATGCACGCGGTATGTTTAATATAAAATTTTGATATTGTTTTTATCAATAATATAATTATTACTGAAACCTCAATTTAATATCCCTTTTGTCACAGTGTATGTGTGAATAAAATATTAAAGTTTTGAAAATACAAAACAATATTGATATCTTTTGAGATTATTTTTCAAATTGTCTACTGCTGTTAGCCCTTTTGGCTTAGACACCGTAGTCTTAATGGGGCCTACCCTTGAATATTGGCCAAAAAAGGTCCGAGGAGTTACGCCCATATTAAGGTTGCTTCCAAAAATGTCGTACCACGACTTAGGATAATAAGCGGTTATCCGATGGCAGCAGCGAAGTGTATGAAATTTAACCTCGTCTTGTTCTGGGTAAGGTGGTATGTGTCATGGTGTCTTGGTAGAGCTTTTAAAACTTGCTTTGTCTCTCTTTATTTCGTCGACATGGTCTAGGGAAGCGTCTTAAGCAAGTTTTTTTATTTATTAAAGCATTGCGGGTCGAATAGACGGAAGCTTAGATTTTAGTTTGTAAACAAAATGAGCTTCAATAAAGAACTAAATGTAATTATCGTTAGAATTTTGTTTCATTATACGTAATATAATCATCCGACCAAAAAACGAATGTTATAGCACCAAATTTGTTCAGTAAGTGCAATCTAATATAAACAAAATAAATGCAAATCGTTTGAAAATTCATATATCGATAAGTTAATTAAAAGAGGACTCTTAAATTTACTTTCTCCACCTTGTCCAGCTATAAATGTATTTTTAACCAATTCTTTTTAATCAACTCACCAAAACCGTTGACTTTGAATGTCGCTATACTTATTATACGACGCTACAAAATATTAGGACAAAAATAAAGACGAGTGTGCTTCACATATCACGTAATCGAACAAATTAAAAACAAAAATATTTAACAACAATAAACAATAGGTACCATTATGCTGTGCCGAAATTTAATTAACTTCGTTGTTTCATGTAGCATTTGAATGGCAATCAATTTGAATTATTCACGGAATGATACACATATGCCTTCAAATAATTACTTTTAGAAATAAGAATCATTTCAACAGTTTAAATTGAAATCATAACAGCAGTTTGATGTTCCCTCTACAATTAATCTTGTTTATCAAAGATCTGTTGAGAAACCCTTTATTTGGAATGAGTAACATTATATGTAACAAACAAGTATTTTATCTTATTCCTATTTGGTTACCTTAATGTGACTGAAATCAATTATAAAGTTGTCACTCGACAATGACTTAATCTCCCACTGTAGTAAATTATATGAAATTCTCAGTATTATAATGCCATGAAACGTAATCAAAGACATTCCGTCTACTTTTGAGTTTTAATATTTTAATGACATTCAAAAATTAATGTGTAATGAATATATGATAAGTATCATCTTTCTAATTTTCTGATAATAAACGAACGGTAAAATTAATTTAATAATTTTTTGAATATATATAAAATAAGCTATTTTATAACCACACATATGAAAAGAATAATATATATATCCATTCTCCTTCTTTCATTAGTAGATGATAATGCTGTGATAATGAAAAAAGTCATTTAAATCTAAAAATAATTGTAATTTTATGTAACTCGCTTCGTTTAAATGTTACAACTGTTTCTTAAGTGAGCCAGTCATAGCTTTTTTCTCATTTAGGCATTAAGACCACATTGTCTAAGACTATATTTCCATTGGCTTAGTAACAATCTGCCATTATTAATAAAAATATTATTTTATGATTTATTTTTTCAATTCATTATGATCTACAAGAAGCCAACTTCTTCATAAAAAAGTTAATCAGCTGCTTAAGTTGACACTTGACAGTCCAGTAACAGAATTGTCATATTTTCAAACATCTAAGCGTGCCGGTCATTCAACGACTAAAAGTTTTGAATTTAATTACAATTTAGCAAATGTCTATATTTAACAGTTTCCCGGGTTTGCCGGGTCCTGACGAAACAGCGTTTTGCAAAATAAATGAAGTTTATTGCTGTGCCAACGTCCGTTATGGAAACATTTCGACATTTACCAATTCGGTAAGGTTAATCTTATTATCCTTTTCAAAAACCGCATTAATTGTATTAATGTCCTATAACTTTAAAGAATTCTCTTCTAGATTAAAAATCATCCAAAAATTAACGTAACAAAGGATCTGTATCACCACCACAGATTATCAGATGAAAACATATCGGTCTATGTTGATGTTGAAGACAATTTGTTAAAGAAAATAACGAGTGTCTGGTACAAACAAGGATTTTTAGAAGCTCTTAGTTTGGCTGCTGACCCTAATGTGAACCGTGAGAGCCAAGTCCTTGCCATAACGGCATCATATGCACTGAAAGTTGCAAATTTGTTCACCACACTAAGATATTTCATGCAACCCCATTTAAAAGACATAGGACCAAAAATAGTATCGAAGTACTCAAGGACTCGGAACTGGAATAATGCACCGGTTAAGAGTGTAGCATGGCATCCGCATGCAACAAAAATTGCTTTAGCCACTGCTGATGATAGCGTGAGAATATATTGTTCGGAAATATCATTTGTTTCTACTCTTAAGTGTAAGGCCCAAGGTCATGTGTCCTCATTGAGCTGGAGACCGTTCTCGGCATCAGAAATAGCTGTAGGATGTGAACAAGGCGTGATAGTATGGACTGTGGATCCTAATTCCATGTTCACAAAACCCTCTTCAAGTAATGCAGTGGTGCTTAAACAGTGAGTGTATTTGTTTTAGTGACTGTTTGAAGTATAAGAAATTTACTTATTTAACAGAAGTAAAATTAAATCTTTATATATTTATTGAAAAAAATATTTTTTAATCTTGTTAGTAATATTCATATACTTTACTATTATCACCCAGACCAGGCCATAGTCCAGTGACCGATGTAAGCTGGTCTCCAAATGGTGACCTTCTAGTTAGTTGTTGCGGTTCTGATACATCGATGCTGGTGTGGGATGTCAGTATGGAATCAGCAATACCTTTGAGGCGTGTTGCCGGCGGTGGTATTGTATTTGCGAGGTGGTCTCTCAGTGCAACTAAAATATTTGCTGCCACTTCATCTATAATATTCAGGTACGTTTTTTTGAAACTATATATAAAGTCAATAAAATTTTGGTATCTCTTTGTGGTGCTCAAATAATATTTCTTTTCTTAATATATGTGGTACTCGAATAATATTTCTTTTCTTATGTGTTTAAAAGTACATATACTGATATAATATTTGTAACAATTTTGAATCTCAGTCTGGTTTTTCTGACTAATCTCTGAAACAGCTAGACTAGCTAGACAGCTGAGGTGATTAAGAGTAACCTAAATGGAGATTTTTTTTAATAGCAATGTTATGAAGTCTTAAACATTAATTTGTAATAATATTTTATTTCAGGGTTTGGGACACTCAGAGCTGGATCCCAGAACGGTGGTGTGCTCGTGGTTGTAGAGTTGTAGCCGCTTGTTGGGGACCACAAGATATTATTTTGTTTGCCGCTAAAAGTGAACCTATTGTATACGCCTTGACCAGCACTGGGCTTATAAATGGTAAATAATAATAATTTAAAAAGTACTTGAAAATTATTTGTCCGTCAATATGAATATTTACATAACAGCTGTCATTCATTTATTATATATAATCTGGATTAAGATAAAAAATTTATGTAACATATTAAGAAACTAGCAAAATTAAAAATATATATATTATTATTCGTGGCAAGTATATAATATAAATGTAAATAAATCCTGTTAGTAAATGAAAAAAATTGTGTATGGAGTCCCTCCACCCAAAAGAAGAGAAACTTTATAATGTGGAAATAAATTAAATTATATGTGTACCAAATAAAAAAAAATATAAATAAATTAATATAGAACAAGTATTTCAGCTAATTTCACGACGCTTACACTGTTGCTTCAATGCCTAGCAAGAACATCAAGTGCTTGGAATCTACTGATTCACTCTCTTTCTCTTTTCTACTTTCCACACTTATCTATTTTTTTTCCTTTCTCTCTCCTTGTTGAATTGGAATATTTGACGCTACTCGTTGCTAACGCCTGCCCTGGCCTATTACAAGTAAAGTAAGAACATGTGTTCGAGCGCCATGCATTCCCTCTCGCTCTGTCTCTTTATCCACCAAGGAGCGTTAAAATTTTACGCAACCTTGTTAGAAGTTGCATAAGAAGTTTCCCTTAAAATAAACTAACTTGTTTTATTGCAGGAGCCAAAACAAGTAAAGCCCAGCCAGTTCTAGATGTGACAAAAATTGAGCTTCCATCTGGTGACATTGTCGGCGGGCCAATACTAGACATGTGTTGGGACTGTACCGGCAAATACTTGGCATTGATGTTTGAAGAGACACATGTAATAGCGGTTTTCTGTACAACACAGCTGATGATGCATCTTAGTGTGTCTCCATGGTGAGTGGTCCATAAAAAGAATTATGTGTTAGGTCAAATAGAGGAACATTACCAAACAGGCTGATCAAACAACAAAAATTGTTACCATAATTTTTTTTTTTTTAATATTGTCTAACAATTTCAATGACCTAATATCAAATCTATATTTATATGATAATCAAGAAATTTCTAAGAATGGATTTCTAGAAATTTCTGGACTTCATATATAAAAGTTTTCACTCAATCAGGCATAAGCAGCACTTACGCCTGAATTTTCTATAAAGTTGATCTTAATAACAATCTTACAGTTAAAATTATGAAAACGCTATAGAAACTCATATTTAAGTAATCGAAAATGTTTTGTTTTACTTGTTTTTTTGTTTTTTTATTGTTAGATTTTTTTTTATACATACAAAAATAATTAAAGAGATGAAATCAAAGACTAAAAATCATAGTTATAGGCTGACATTATTACAATGGCTTTGAATATGAGCTGATTTTTAAATAATATCAAATGACACAAATTTAGGACCAAAAAATTATTATTTTTTATACTAAAAGCGACCAAATCTGTTGTCCAAGTTAAAGAAAGAGTCATATAGTTAGATTAAAAAAAATTGGAGAATTATTTGGTAATTAATGAGTACTTATAACAAATTTCGCAGCTGCTTCATTTCCGGTATCGACACAGAGGTTCCGTCAACGATGGCGTTCCAAGAGAACTTCAGCGAGGGCGCCTGTCTCACCATAGCCTGGTCCAGCGGCAGGATACAATACTTCCCAATAATTTACACCGATAACTATACATCGTAGGCTTATTTGATTAAACGGATTTGATGTTTTGTGTTGTACTTATTATATTCTTTACACCCTATATACAGAAAAAAACTAGTTTTTAACAGACCACTTTAGACCCGGTTTCACCAAAAAAGTTAAACAAATAACAGCTTGTTAAGGCGTTTGATGGTCTGTTAAATGTATCGAGCGTCTCACCACACATTAATGTCTGTTTAAATGTTTTAACAAGACATTAATATTAGTTCCTGTTTTAGACGTCCGTCAAATAGCTAACGGATTGTTAATTTATTGTATTGTAAAAATTGAAATATCTAATTGCACCCCTGATTTTTTGTAGCCATAGTAACGGCATCTGTTTTGTCAATTTCAACTATTTCTTTGTATTTATTAATAAGGTGAATTAAAATTCCTTTTCCATGTGAAAAATTATGCCTCCGGCTTTTCTATGACATTGCATATAAAGTTCTTTTTTTTTTTTTTCTTCTTCTTTTCTTTTCATCTCTTATAACTTGAACACAATTTATGCCTATATTTAACTCACAATTTATTGACAACGTGATTTTGACAGGTTACAGCTAAGAAACTGAAAAGAAAGTTTTTTGTATGAGAAATCTATCCAAGCAACGATATATAAAATTTGGTCGTATTAGCTAACAAGTGACGTAACTAGAGATAAATACGACCAAAGGATAAAGTGGTGCCTGGTCGTGAGCATGTCGTATTAAACGTGATTACTTCAATTTGGTCGTCGTATAACATGAACGGATAATTTGGTAGCCGGTCATTTAACGTGTCATCTAATGATGCCTTGTTAATTTCTCATCGTGGGACGTAAATATTTTGACAGACAATTATGTTTTTGAAGCTTCGTTAGTAAATGACTCGTTTAGATTAAACAAACTGTGATTGGTGGAACTGAATCCTAGCAGTTTAGAATTTTACATGTACATATTGTCTTTATAATCATGCAATAAGATGCTGAAACAGTTTTGGTAAAAAAATAAAATGTTATTATAATTCTTTCTATCAAGCATTATAAAGACATTCCATTGTTTTTATATTTTAATGTAAAACTTACAATGTTCCACTAATTTCGCATGATTGAACTAAAAGTGGTAGTTCTAGTGATGTTGATATTGGGTGAATACGCCGTGACCTTGGTACTTTTATCATCTGTCTCGTTGTTTAAAAAACGTCTGAATTCAGGATCAGCGTCCAAACTAAGCTGAACCTGTACGAGGACATTGTTTTTGTCGACTCCCGACTCTTCGTTCTGCCGCCTGCCAGCATATTTGCCGTTGCAGAGACGGAACGCTGCACAGATGCGTTTGATGAACTCCTGTTCCACGTTTCCCAGGTCAACGTCCAAATTTACCTTCATATCGTCTTTTATGACAACCGCGACTTTATCTCTGACGTTACTCAGCCTCGCCCTTAACATCTTACGAATCTTCTCCTTAACGTTCTCGATATTCCTCTTAATGAATTCAGATATCAAATTAATATTAGCTTCGTGTTTCTTACCTTCGTGTAGCTTGAATTTCTTGATTTCTTTCAAATACACGTCTTTTACGGCGGTTTTGACGTCGTCGCTGGCGCGTGCGAGCAAGGATATGATTAGTTGTTTTTCCCTAGCGTCATCGGCGCTAACTTCTCTCGTGTACATCTCTTCGTAATTTTTCAACACGCTAACTGTCGTATCGTTGAGGGTTTGATAGAATTTGAACATAAAATCTTTTAATTCATTAGAACATATGATGGTCCTTTGGCAGCGATCTTCTAACTCCGTGGAGTCCCAATTGAGCCTCAAAGGATTCGAACTCTCCGTGCTCAGATAAGATATTTTCGGAATAAATTCGCATTGTATTTTATATTTCTTAGAAATTAAATCGGCGTCCTTTGATATCTTTTTTAGGAGGACGTGAAGATTATCAATATATTTTGGTATGTCGCTACTTTTCCTAAAGTTGCTTGTGAGGAAGCTGAAGAAAGTGTTCTTAATATGACGCCAGCCCTCGTTCCATTTGTTGGCTATCAGATATGGCTCCTGGTTCTGCTCCGACCGCATGCTCTTGCCGCTACAGCGCCCATGTATTAATTCCTTACTCAGATCATCCAACGTTTTAAGCACAAAAGTTTTCGTTTTCTCGGAGACAGATTCTTCCGTTAAACTTTCTTTAATTTTCTCTCTTATTTTTTTATATTTCTTTATGTTATTCTTAAGGAGGATATAGTTTGTGTCGTTTTTGCTTGTCATGTCCGTCTTCGGTAGAAATTCTATGATGGCTGTTTCATCGTTGCCCTCCAACAGAAAATTGTCTTCATCAAACACGTTCCGGTCATCGTCTTGTAGATATTGGTGCAGTTCAGAGATTCTTTCGTTTATTGCCTTTTTCACGGTATTATCTTTGAACGTCCTAAACAGCGGACTGTCTACTGGCAAAGATCTCATCATAGGCGCCACGAATTCATTCAATATTTTTGATATAATAGATTTGTCTGGTAAATTTCCATATATTTCTGTTGTATTCGCTGCCCTTATAACAATTTTCCATATTAATAGTACTCGGACTGTGAATAAAGTAATATTTTAATGTTAATTTTAAGTCTTCTATAGTTTAAAGCATAGCACAGCTTACCCGCCGACCAGGCCCTATCAATGTTTTTGTAACACAACATCCTACGGCACATCTCATTCCATCAACACGTGATATTTATATTTTTATGACTGTGCAATGTGAGTTTATAAACGCAATATTACGTCTCACTTTCAAATCGAAGTCCATAAAACTATTGTAAATTGAAATATTTTGACGAAACAAATAATAGTTGTTGTATTGTTTAATAAGGACACGCTATATTTACACTCCAGCGAGCTCGTTGTATCCGCGGCCATTTTTCATCAGCATTTAATTGTGATTATTAATTGCTGTAACGACTTAGTTATGGAAGCTATTTTATAAGTTTTGTTTTGTTTATACTTTATTATATAACGGTAATAGTAAATAAGTAGAAAAAAAAATATATTTATTAATATAAAATCATTGAAGACAAAAAAGTACCAACCCGAGACCCCGGGGATTGCGAGCCCCAGTCGCTTTTCCATCCGAGCTATCGTGTCATTGATCAAATATAATGTAATATTCTATATAATTGAATTAACAATTAGAGGACGTGCAATAAATATTATATAAAGGAAACAAAGATTAAAGCAAATATTTTTTTATTAACAACGTATGATTGTTTCAAAATTTTTATATAGTAAATGTAACGTATGTTATATATAAGCTTGTTACGCTTAAAACTAATATTGCAACATTCATATCACTTGCATATTAGTAGATACATTTAAATATTCTTCAAACTATTAAAAAAAATAACTTAGTAATATAAAAAAAAAATCATTTCGTTTCGACAATGACAATACAATCATTAGGAAAGTCATAATATACATTTTAACATAAATTCTATATTCTTAGCGTACTTGTAAGAAATATATCAAAATATCAATTCAACGATTACATAAAAAATTCGATAGACAGTAATTTTTACACTTTGCTAAGATAAAATTAAACGTAGTTAAAATGAGCTTAGCAACACTAGCTTACAAACAATTTAAAAAAAGATCGTAAGGATCGGTTCGAAATTATAATATAGATAATACAAGATTATCAGATCGAGTATTTAGATGGCAACACTGAGATATAGTGTATATATTTCATAATGTTGCCATAGACGCCAAAGACCTCGTCCCTACCGCTAGCGACCTACACGAATCCTATAACTATTTATCTTTAACTTACTCGAGCAGGTTAAGTTTACTGTTTGTTTTACGTAGTTGAGCTCGCCATGGTATTATTTTGGCCGTTTCTTCTTCGTCTTGTTTGTGTCCGTTGGATGTCGAGTGACCTAAAAACATTATGTTACCTGTCAAGATATCATACTTAAATAGCTAATGGTGGTCTGCTTTACGAGAAATAAGCTTATTGTTAATAGATCAAGTTTCAAATGCAATATACTTCCATAAAAATTCACTTTAGTTGATTTTGATTCGTTTATTTTTTTTTGTTTAATTATGCTATGGCTTCATTCACACTGCAGTCGTAGAATATTCTGCCAATGTCAACGTTTTTATTTGTTGGAAGATTTATAATCTTGAGTACTCTGACATAATATACAAAGGAGTTTTTTCGCGTTTGAATTAAAATAATTAACAAAACTAATTTCGCAATGACCTTCCAGTTAGTTTCATTATCAGTACTTAGCGTCAACAAATATGTCGAGGGCACAAATTTTGGTCGCATTATGATCTAGTATAATGTATCTTTTAGGAACTTCCTCACACAAACACACATACAAATCCATAAAAAATACGATGACAATATACGACCAGAATAGATTGATCACTTCCGATAGATTGATTTCTGTCCAAAAAGATTTTGTCTTTCCCGCAGAAGTGCAACAATAAAGGCACAAAATACCAAAAAAAGATCCTCAATGACGTAATACTTCGTTAAAATTATTAGCTGGTATAAACTAATTCGTAAATTGTTTTTTGGACCCACCGTTACAAGGTTCAGTGGTCAGCTTGGCTTCCGAGGGGGCGCGGGCCGGGGCTGCGGCCAGGGTTGGCGAGTCATAACAGAGAGAGATGTTATCAATGGAAACGGCCCTCTGAGAGCCCGGGTACGCGCGCCAATCGCCGTTTTGTTTGTCATTGGACTCTTCTATCTTAGGCGTGTAGAGTGATTGTCTGTTGACAATATACATTTTATATACAGTGGACACGTCTTCTGAAATTATATAGTCTATATCCGGATATTCCAAAACCCACTAATATTATTCCTTTACGGAGAAAGAGAAGGAGAAAAGAAGGGCAAGTAATGACAGCCGAGAGCCTGGGAACTGGTGGTAACTAATAGAAATACCTCAATCTATTTTCAGCTTCTTCGCGTCTGGCCAACAGCTGTCTCTTCCACACAGGGATGGACGCGGCCCTTCTCTTCTCCGCTTCTCCCGCCAGTTCTCGTTCCAGGTCCTTCCTCGCTTTCTCCGCAGCTCTCCGCGCTAACATCTGTCTCTTCCAAGCGGGGATGACGTTCCCAGCTGCATCTCTTTCCGGCACCTGTGAAAATCCCTACGTCGACCAACCGCATGTGTTTGAGGGTGTCCGCATTCGGATGATGTCCGAATTTTGGACAACCCGAAAAATATGCTAACATTAATCACGTTAAATAATAAAAAAAATACTTATCAGAAATCTTCCAATTAAATTAAATTTTCAATAAACGACAAACATATCATGTTAATGTGTTATTGGACTAGTGAAATAGATTTCTATTTATGTGACATTTATAAAAATTTACAACGCAATTAATGTTGCAAGGTTGAAAAAACCTAATGACTTAAATAAATGCTATTGCTCTTAAATGTAACTTATATAATAAAAAAATGTATAGTTCTGAACCGAATTTCGATACATTATATAAAATAGACGAATATAATAACACTTACTATTATATTTTGATTGTTTATTTGATGTAACAATAGATTTTAAAATAGCAACATTGCGATAAAGCGAGTTACCGTTACAACGGTGTTGCCCCACGCTGTAATCGTTCAACGAAACGCAACGGGATATGAAGTATTATGAAAAATGATCGAGATTTCGTTCGTGAAATGATTCATTTAATATATCATTAATTTTAATTGCACCGATCATTCTTATGTATCACGACACCAATAAATTTTATTTCACATTCGTGACATTATGTAATCTATTATTTAATTTTAAAATCAAAAATAATTATGTTAACGAATAAAAAATGTGTCAATTAAATAATAAAAAGGGAAAGTCAATTATATGAATGTTCTACAGGAACAACAACCCTTTAAACTTTGTGTAATGTCCTTTAAACTGTAAGCTCTAATAGGCGGATAAAATATTTTCTGAGGTGTCATATAACGAAAACACATTTCCATCGCTCGCACTGGCCAGAAGAAAGTTTACAACTTAAAATACGACTCTCATAAGATTTCTAAAATAAACGTGAGGGGTAATATTTCATATTAATTTTAAAATACACAAGTGAAAAGCGAGCAATTATGATGTATTTTTAATACGTGAACTAATTGTTATATATACGTATTGTAGCTAGTTGTCACTTATATATATATACATATATGTATATATATACATGTGTGTGTGTGTGTGTGCATAAATCAACTCACCCTTCTTTGACAGTAACATTAT
>DVQP01002817.1:0-11817 GCA_018231745.1 Danaus eresimus
TATATGTGTGTGTGTGTGTGTGTGTGTGTGTGTGTGTGTGTGTGTGTGTGTGTGTTCTTTTTCCATGATTATATGAACTATATTAAAACTACTCTCAGATGAACTTTAATTGAAACGTAGCCAGTAATGTCTTAACTCTAACGCATAAACAACAATGTAATTTCATGTATTTGCATTTGAAAACTTGAAATTATACAAACATATCTGAATGTACCGAACAGATACATAAAAACTGACGGAAGGACAAATCAATTAATTGGCAAGTTAACTAATGAAGCGCGAAAAAGATGTCACTGTGGTCCGTTCGTTTGAATGTAATTGATTAATGAAATGAAATATATAATGATTGTATACCTTCCAATTAATAACTTAATTAATTAATGCAAAGCTTTTCCATATAAATAAATGTTTTACGAAAAACATTTTATAGTTTATATGACGTATTTTTACCTAGATTTCAATTAATTTTTATTTCAATCTTTAAGATGTACACAAAGATGGTAAACTATAAAATTTTAGTGAACTAAAAAATTACATTGTGAGAAGAATTAGGAAAATGAGACGAGATTGTACGTTTTATTCAAAATTTTCAATAGGCACGCTAAATAGCCAACTGCATTCATGTTAAGATGCGAGAGTTAGGTTATCGCAATACTTAACTATATAAGGTTTGTTTAAACTGTCGAGAGCCCCAATTTAATTCATATGCAAAACAGATATTGTATGGTAAATAAAATAGTCTCCGAATTCGGATGGCGTGTTTAAACCATAATGGTAATAGAAATTTAAAATTATAAAAAATCGATCTTTTTATTTATTTTTATCTATTTATTCGAAATATCTTTTGAATATTCAAATACAGCGGAAACACAATTAAACCTATAAAACTTAACAGGCTGTCTTAAGTAACTTATAAAATATATATAAATATTAATACATATATAATTATTATTATATTTGTTAATTTCACTGTAAACGAGTCATGGTTGTGATACAAACAGTACAATACACACTCTTGATAAGCCACCAAAATAACGTCTAAGGAAATAGAACACTTAAAGTGAGATAAAAGTTACATAATGTAACCTAATCTTTGTAATCATTCTGATACCGGCAATGCTAATATGAGTTGTTATACAGTTTTGTATTTTATTTTAACAAAATTAAAGCACATTTTCGTTTGTTAAACTATTTGGATATCAATTTTCTCTTACGTAGAGACAAAAATATCACTTCATAAACACACTGAGACTTTCCGATTGGATATACACAATACTAAATCTCACTATGAATTTGTTTTCTATAAAGTGTAAGTGATTTTTATGTAATTAATCATTTATGTGCTCTCGGCTGCTGTGTTGTCTGTGTTAAAATTCGCTATGTGTTTGATAAATAGCGCTCTTGCTTGTCTTTATTTATACTGTAAATTGGTTCATGGCACTCTCATTATTTACACAGTTGTTTATTCGGTGCTGGACAATTGTTGAAGCATGTCGCAATTTCCTATTGGGTGCTTTTAAAATATTGGTGACATGTGCATTGTTTTGCCTTATTCAAAATATAATGTATAGTATTTTAAGTTATTATTATTGCAATATATGTATTGTGATATAATTTTTTTTCTTTATAAGTTGAACAAAGCCAAAACGTAATGCGGTTTAAATGAAAGAAAAGTTGTCTTTAGTTATTTCAGCGTTCCCTTTAATTGTACCAGTAATTTTATGAGCTAAGCAATTATTATTAATTCTACGGTTTCTGCGCCACCACGGCGTCGTCCTGAGACAATGCATTCCGTTCATTAAAAATATTATGCGATTTTAAACTTGGTATTTCGAAATACTTGTATAAAGAAAAAATTAAAACTTTTCCTAAACCTAGGCTTTCATTTTAGCTACTCCGTCTTTAGTAATAAGAACATAATTATTACTTGAATAGAATTTCTAAATAGCTACAGACGTAAGGAATGAATTCGTATAATTAATAATGTGGTTTTCAACTTACAAAAAATTACGTCCTTTTGAAATTCTTTCATCAAAATATTTGTTTTTGATTGAATTATATATATGTTTTTATATCTCAACATCAGCTTTTATTTGATAAATGTGTTAAAACATTTGTTATTCACGTAAAAGTCTTCGTTAAGTTTGATGAGTCAGTTACAATAACTATGTTGTCAATATTCGCGCAACTGTCAAAAACACAAAATGGACGTTGAATATTTTGTCTACAACATTCTGTCAATATGGCCTTACTCTTGCTCTCGAAATAGCATACCACATGTAACATTGACCAATCACCTGATTTATAAATACCTTGTAAATAGATATAATACTCAATGATGTAATTAATATAGATTGTAGCATTGTTACTCCGATTTTATTACGTATTGAATACAACAATCTATTCGTAATAAAGTTATTTGAATAGAAATAAATACGCCGCGGCCGTTTTGATATTGCCATTTGAAATTTTATTTCGTTCCTTATTTTTATGTCAGTTTATTAACAACCTTTTTAGTTAGATTTTTTTTTTTACAAAACAGTGAGTATAGAGTAAAGTACAATTTAATTCATCCTAAGAATCTTTGGTTCTACTAATTATAATATTAAAAATAAAATGGAATAATCTAGAAATGTTAGGTCACTTAAACTATTTTTATTTTATATAAGATCTTTTTGAGTTACTTATTCTGCTTTGTTCCGCTTAAATGATTTCCTATCTTGTGGTGTGGGTGGTTACTTTTTCACAACTATTGACAAATTTGCATGCGATGGTATCGTTATGGCCATTATGTGGTCATTGTAGGCGACTGGAACGTATAAAAAACTTATTAGCATAAATATTTTATAGGTTATTAGCATTTTATATTTTATTATAAACTAGGCTTTTAGTAACGAAGATAAATATATTTTATTGTTTTTTAATATTAAAACATTTGGAACTTTCAATGCGTTAAAAATACGTTATAAATTATTAACTTACATAAAATATTAATTCCATTGGTCTTAAAGACAGCTTCACCACGATGATGACTACCAAAAGTCTACCAACCTGAAGAGTAAGTAATAATTCCTTTACGTTGTAAAACAAGAATAAAAATAGTCTGTTCTATTAATTTAAGCTAAAAAAATTAAGTTATATCGTAGTGCAAAGTAAATAAGATGAAATAATCTAATTAAAATTAGGATAGGTACATGAAATTAACCATGATCTGTGGCATTGACACCTTGCTATGTTTGTGGTAGCAGGTGCCGTTTTTCTGACATAAGTCAAAAACTGATATGACATCTGACAGACTAAACAAGAACTTTCTATTTCCGTTTAAATGTCATTTTGGCTCTTATTGATCAAATTCTGAAATCTGATCCGCGCACTGATTAATAGTTTCGCTGATTATGTTACCATTTTAATTGTGTAGAATGCGGAAAAAACATTGATGTTTTTTTTTTAATAAGTATATAAATGTAATTTTATATTTAAAAGCGTCAAGTCTATGGAAAAAATAGCAAAGACAAGTTTTCAAATGTATTTTATCAACATTTAAAAATTCTTGTGGAGTGATTTTTCACGTGTCCGTTGGCAACAGGGTCTTGGCTTTATTACAATTAGTTCGACTTTTATATTAATCCAATGATTAATATGAGGAATTCCGAGTACTTGCATAAATAACTACGGGAAATATTAGAAACAAGTGTGCTGTCACTTGACGCAATCTTAGCCATGACCTGTTTGGTTTTGTTTTGTTCATTAGAATTTAAAATGTAATTCATTCATTCAATTCATTCAGTTCATTCGATATCGACATGACGGCTCTGACCGCAAACCATCGACTTTCTAAACTTAATACGATCTTTACTGTAAATGTGTCGCTAAAAATAAAACTCTTGATTTTGATTTAACGGTCTCATTTAAAATTAATTTAAATTAATGCATCTTGACGATGTTACAAATACAATAAATGTCGTTATATTTTATGTTAATGTGGTATTAGAATATGTATGTGTTTTGGTTATAATGAACACTTGATGGGCGCCATGTTCCGTATCAAATCCGTTAAATAAAACTTTTGTACATTTTATTGAAATAGTTATTTCACTCTTAAAATAAATCTTAATAAGTCAATTATATAGACAATTAAAAGTTACATACTAAGAATATTCCATTTAAGAGATGTCTTGAAAATACTTTCCCTATCATAAACTTTATAACATTCACTAGGACAGTTATGTTCCGAGGATCATTTTAGCATACATTTAAAATTTAAATTCGGAATCTCTTTCACCGTCTTGTAACTACGCATAAATTTTTTATGCGATAAAAAAAAAGTGCATAATCTATGGGAATTCGCAGCAGGCCGTCTAGATTGAAATGGGATAGGATGAAACGTGTACATATTTTTTGGATGTTTAAGAAAAATAAGACGAAACCTAACCCAAGACAAAATAACTTTTTGAAAATTGTGGTCGAACAGAACATTTCGAAAATACTAATCAAGTTAACAGCCTACACCAATTACCTCCATTTAATACATAACTTACAATCAGTTAAGATTTGTGATATACGCTAAGTCTTGTAACAGACGATGCGGACAGGTTGTAATGTAACTCAATTATTCTAAACACTAAAGAGTGACTCGAGCGCTATAATAACAAATCAATTTTGACGTTTCAATTTGTTTATTGACAAGTTTTAATCTCCCGTCATTGTCTATAGGTTCGGAAGCCGAGTACACTGTGATAATGTATACATGAGAAGGTTTCGGTAAAGTGTTAACTCGTCGGATATTAATAATCATAAATCATTTGCTAGATAACTCTGTTTCACTGTTTACTGTTCGTGTATTAATCACATACGTTTATTCTTGTATTACGTCGGTTACGACATCAAAGTTGAGATGCGCTTCTTATTTGTAGATTGGAATAGTATTAATTATGTTGTGGATAAATGTTTTTATATGCATAAGTTGAATAATGAAAACAATTTTAATTGGATTAATTGTTGCTTCATGATTTTAAATAATTATTTGTTACTTTATGTATTTTTTTAATTATAACGACTTTCCTGTGGTAAGTTGTTATTATAATAAAATTTAAGTAGTACAATTTTTTGTCAAAACCGTTAGTTACTGAGATTAAGCTGAAGAGGTATATAAGTAGATATATAATATGGTTTTTTTCTAAATACCGTTTTCAATACACTTGAAGTTTTATATCAACATAAGAACACAAAAACTTCAAACAGCCAGAGGTATAATTCTATTTTACACGTTAACCTTAATGTTGTTTACAGTTTAAACTATATAAGAAACATAAGCAAAAAAATATTTTATAGTTTTTACTTACTCTAACTCAATTATCCATTCGTCAAATCTAAAACAATTAAATCGCCGGTAGACAGTTAACGTTGTGGGAAGCAACGCTCTCAGCACGATTTAAAACTTAGGTATTTGTTTTACGTCAGCTATTGATGGATCATTGGCGTTTTTTTTTTCTTCTATTTTTAGTTCCAGCACTCAAAAGGGAAACACGCGCTGAGTCTGAATAGCATGTTTATTGGTATAGTTTTTCGTAACGCCTAAAGTTTGTATGTCAAACTGCATTGGCTTTTTACGTTTTATGTGGCTGGCAGAAAGCTTGTTAGCTTTCAACAAAAAATTCCGCTGATTTTGTTGGCATGAAAGGGATTTCTGTGAACGTCAACGTTTGAAGCATAAACGTACATTTGCCTTTTAAAACGTTTTAGTATATTAAAGCCTATATAAGTTTAGATTTTTTTTTGTATTAATTGTACTTGTTTATTTTTACAGATATATATGAGCTGAATTGATGAAAATGACTGAAGACGATATCACGTAATTCAATAGAGAAAATTAGCAGCAATCTGCCAAAAGTGTGAAGTGTTCATAGGTGTTTATTGACAATATACAGTGCTAAGTTAGTGATTTGACAGAGCCATGGGACACCATAGATGTATTTTTTTCATCTCGATGTAAGTATAAATGATTCAAACACTATTAATACACCACATCACTACATCGTCGTTAGTAATACCAAAAACGTCTGTCAATTAATCCTAAATTCATTAAAGGAAACAGAAGTTGTACAAATCATTTAATTTATCGAATTTATTTATTAGTTACTGCGTCCAATAATATTGTGAGTGATATTTACTACGTCCATAAACAAATAATATAGAAAACGTAATCGTTAAACAGCTTTAAATTGAATTAATGGTGTATCGGACTTGTTGGACATTAGATTGACATTTACATAGCTTACTATCATCGCTTGATGTATGATTTATGTTGTACTAAAAATATATGACGGATGCTTTGCTTGTGGGAATACAGAAACCTAATAAATTGATTGGAATCGATTGCTAGAAATACGAAGTCCATTGAAAGTATACTTTAATATCATATAATTAAGATACATTTTAATAAAAAAATCTATGTCTTTGTATTAAAGTTAGTAATGAAAATTTGTAGTACGTAACGTATTAAAAACAAGCGAATGTTATCAAAAATTTGCATTTCATTATGCAGTAACAACTTTCTATCTTGTTATTTCGAATTGCATAATTTCGTGCTTGATATTAACAAATACACAATTTTCGTGGGCGATCCTGCTCTAATCGCAATTTATTGTCCACCTGATTTATAAAAGATATACCATTTATAATGCTTATCATTTATATGAATTGAAAGTAATTCGAGTTGTATTCTGTCCAGAAATATTAAAGATTACCAATTCTGATTCGACGCGTTTACAGTTCGCCCACATATCACGTGTTTATTATGAAAAGCTTTGTATTCACGCATTGTTGCCTTGACGCAATTTCACTTCGCTTTTCCTTTAACGTTACTATCGTTTTTATATCTTAATTGCATATTGCCATTTCGATACTAATTTAACCATTAAGTTGATTGCTTAACCTGATTACAATCTGATAAGCGTGATGTACTAAGGTCAGATAGAAATATCAGCGACGAGCATGGACAAGAATTTTGTTTATACTCACTTTATGTATACAGATACACAGTATGGGTAAAATTCATTTAAAATTTGCATACTTCAGCGCTAACTTATAATACTAAAGACTTAACACATAGTTAGAATCATTTCTAGGATGTCCAATTTAAATAATTTTCAATTTGTATGTACATCTATAAAAGAATAACCGAGGAAACTCTTAACACCATTAATCAATGTCTT
The DNA here is from genome assembly GCA_018231745.1 of Danaus eresimus. Taxonomy (NCBI): domain Eukaryota; kingdom Metazoa; phylum Arthropoda; class Insecta; order Lepidoptera; family Nymphalidae; genus Danaus; species Danaus eresimus. The sequence goes on from DVQP01002817.1 coordinate 7,215, forward strand.
ATATATAGTTAGGGATACGGGCTATCTAAGAAATTAGAATCGCCTCAGAGGACAGCCTTCTTAGAGAAATGTTCAGGGGTGTCAAAATACCTGTCTTTATTTATTACCAGCCCATTGAATCGGTGGACACATTCTAGAAATTGCAAACGTGTAAAGATTAATGACCGCTGAGCGTTAGATTCGCTTGTGTTTACGTTCGTTGTATGTCAATGTCGACTTATTGTGAAAAATATACTTAGCTACATTATAATACACATACAGTGCAAATAATAATATACTTTTTATACTGTCAATACTATAGATAAATAGTTTTTTTTTATTTATTCTTTATCTGTTAGAAACATGTATCGTACATTTTTATTCTGTTGTCTCAATGACAGTTCCAATATAAGTAACGAGGAAGTCTTGTTTGGATATAAGGATGACCTAATACCAACCCCTCCCATGGTGACTTCATAACATAATAGTCATTAGAATTCCCGTAACCAATTGTCAAATACGTATAAAACATATTGCGTCTCTTTTGAGAGACTTGTTCAATAATTCTGATCTAATCAATAGCTATTCGATGGATAAAAAACTTGATTAATTAACTTATAAATGATAAGCGAATTAATTCATTCGTTACGAGCATACATTTCGGACACTGCTTACTTATGTTACATTTAAGGTCAAGCGAGAACGGACATTTCTTTGCTCAATAACAAGAGAAATATGAAGACAAATTTATGTCTTTTAAAGAGATTTAAATGGCAGGAAATAATAAAACATAAAGTTTTTTGTGTGCTTAAATAAATATATGTTAGCATATTATATTTTCATTTAGTCATTTTGTGAGAAATATCTTAGATTCGATGATAAAAAGATAATATTCAAATTTATGATTCAACAACAGTTTTGTTGATCGGAAAACGTGTTCTATTACTATTTTATAGATATCAATAACCCCTTGATGACTGTGAAATTAATTGTGTAAGCTGTGAAATTTAAACGAAGAAAATTTTTTGACCGTGCCGTTTTTTAACACGTGTCTAAAATATTTTTTATTTAGTCTAAATAAATCTAAATAGCCATAATTATTTTGAATATATCTAACTTCTAAGTAGTATGGAATCTGATAAATCTTTGATCTTGTTTGACATTCCAATGTTTTTTAATATATTTTAATATTAAATAAGTGTACGCAATTAGAAACAAACGATTATCTACTTAATACTTATGTGTTATAACTGCGTATCAAGTGTAATATCGGTTGCATTTTGTATTAAAAGAGATTTTTTGTTCTAAATAATAAAACATAACCCTCCTGTTGTGTGTCGGTTGAAGCTAACCTTCCAGATGTATCAGACCACAGGCGTAGATCATATAAATTGAATGTGACGATCTGATTCGTTGTAATTGAGTAAAATGTCCAGTGTGATTGTTTTGACCAATGATGTGTAATGAAAAAAAATTAATGATAAACTAGAAGAAATACTCGTATGTTTCAATTTTTGAGTTAAACAATTAGTACATTCATAAATCGTTGATGATTAGTTATTTGTTGTATAATTTATATTAAATAATCATATATTTTATACCTTGGAAGTATAGCTTATATAAATTACTGAGAACGTCGGTATATTGGGTAACTAGATATTGTTAAGAGGCTTTTATTAATATGAATACATAGGCACTGATTGTGATTTTTCAAAATCTTCCCTAAATAAGCAGTGCTGTAATAAAATAAAATAAAATTTGTCCGAGTTCGTAGTTGTTAGGTTATTACGAATCTGTAAATATGATTTATAAATTTCAAGCAAAGTTGTGTTGCGAGGTTTACTGTAATAGTACTTACGGTGAAAAAGTAAAAATTTAAGTAAAAATTAACCGATACTCAGCCCCGCGGGACGATTCATTCCGCTGAGAGCCCGTGACCTAATAAACGTGATAACTCTGCAAAAAATATCAGTGGATTTAATGCTGTATATACTTTATGAAACTGACTTTGTGTTTTATTTAATGAATATTAACAAATATAAGCCGCACATGTGCGTTCTTTGATAGGTTAAATAACAAGATTCATTTTTAAATTCTCATATATGATGAATGAGCGTTTTATAATTTATAAAATAAACGTTTAATAGCTCAAGTGGCGAAGCTGGCGCCGTTTAGATAGGTAAAAAAAGTGTATGAATTATATTTATTAAATTTGATTAATGGTTTTGTTAACAATGGCTTAATTGCTGCTAAGCCGGTTGATGCAAGATTTGGTTTTGTATTATAAGTAAAAAAATCACTGATGCTTACATTATTTGGAAGCAAAACTTAAAACACAAGATAATCGTTACTATCTAATTAATTTTCTTACTTATAGTGATCTGTCTATATAAATATTAATATTACGATATATTGTTGCCAGCCATAAAATAATGAGGTTTCACGCACCGTCCATAGAGAAAGAATATAATTGTGTTAATTCCTTAAACCGTTGCCTCTAAGCTAACAATAGACACTCTATGTAGCGCATTCAAATGGATCGTTTTTGTTGAGAACATTCCTTGAAGCTCTTCATTAATGACATTTTTTGTAAAACAATGGGTTTTGTACCTATAATAATCCTTATTAGTACAGTTTCAATAAAAAAATATTATATAACGCTTTTACTCAGTTTAGCTTATCTTTAAGTAAATTAGATAGTGACATAAAAAAGAGAAAAAAGATTAATTACTGTATTTTGGGAAAGGGTTACTAAATGATATGTTATTATAATGGAATCTAATAGACTATAATTATTTATTTATTAGTGTTGTAGGAATTTTCCTGGATAAGACGAACACATTATTTTACCTAACTTGTTATTGACATTAAAATCTATAACGAAAAAGCTGTTGCCATAGATATACTAACATATTTAATTAATAAGAATAATCATAACAGATTTGTTTTTCTTTCATACCAACTTTCATCATTCTATCGTTCTTATCCCGTCTTTCAATTTTCTCCCCCGTGTATATATTTATTACAACAAACTGGCAACGTTTCGTATTTTGTGTGACTATACAAACATGTTGTAAGGCTTCGGTACTATAGAAAACACAAGCAACAATCACTTAAATCATCGCTTACAAAACTAAAACATTCAATTAGCTTTATAACGAATTTAAAATATCGTAGTCATGTATTTTAGTGATGTTTTATTTGTGAGTGCTTCAGAATTGTTATAACCAACGATAATTATGACCAGTACAGCAAAACTGGTTAAAATTATTAAAAAAAAATATCAACGTACAACTATTTCTTGAAATAGTTCAACATAATGAAATACAATAATCTGTTTGATTGTTATAATAACATTGAATAGGTATGTTTGTTGGGACGGTCGATGATTTTGACTCCATGGGTGGCGTTTTATTTATAGATTAGAAACAAATCATAAATTCTTTATCATACACGTACTTACACGGAACTGGTTCTGATATAGGTAATAAAATTTAATCATAACAATATTCGATTTAAAATATATAGCGTATAATCATTGATATGTACGAAATGTATTTGAAATACATATATAGAGGATGAATATTACTAGAGTTATGTTTGTTGCAAGAATTTTAAAACAAAAACAAATAGCCGAAAATTTGCGAAATATATAAGGACATTTTTAAAAAGTAATACTTTAATTAAATTTGATTGTTGTCCCAGTAAAGTTCAAAATGATTTCTATACTTAGAGTCATCAGTCATTTGGTCTGGTATATAATTACCAAAAAATTATATTAAATGATAAATAAAGAATGCCTTCGACTGTGATATCACGCTTTAAAACTTTTATATGATCTTAATTTAGTAATTAAAATTTAAATCGTTTCTACATGAAAAAGTCACTGAAATTTGTAAAGTGTGACAATTATTTTGTGACTGAATATAATCTCTTGTTAGTTCAGAAAGCTTTTATACTAAAACATTTTGAAATATCATTTATAAAACGTATATAGTTAACTAGAAGCCAGCCGATGCAGATGTCCAATTGGCTTATGATATACGCGTTAACAAATAGCTGAAATCCATTGTTATAAGGAAGCTGTAACTCTGTTATTGGTTTTAATGAAATGATCGTTGTGCAACTGAAAGCTACTTACGCTGTTCCGGTAAGAGGTCTATTTATACCTGATAACAGTGAACAGTATCGCCTTGGAGCGACTTTAATGTGTTCGTTACCTGATTAAAACATACAATTAATATATTTCTATTGAACATCTAGACTAGACTGTTTTAAATAAAATAATGTTTGATGATTTTAAATTATTCATAATAACCTTGAATATATGTCAAAAATTTCTATTTTAAAGTAATGATTTTTCTGCGTCATGCAAAAAATTTACGTACAATAATTTTTCGTAACAAAAGCGTACAATAAATCAACGTCAATAACAAATTTCTTTGCGTGTGTAGTTTTGTCTAATATGAAATGCTAATGTTATTGTAGTAAAAAATCTGTGTGTGCTAAATTATACAGTGGTCAACAACCTGTCAACCATAGCCTCAAGGTCGTTTTCATCATAACCAACATATATACATACATTTGAATTTTTTAATATGTATTTATGTGCGGAATTTATAAG
>DVQP01002818.1:0-11816 GCA_018231745.1 Danaus eresimus
ATATATGTAAGTCAAGCGTACTGGTGAGTTTTAAAACATCGTTAGGTTGACCATATTCACACTTATCACAGTATGATAAATTTTTGTTTCTAAAAGTTTCTGTATTAATATTTTATCTAAATCATTAAATACTAATTTATCCCTGAGGATATTTGTGTGGCGGCGTCCAGACTAGACATATTTTTATATTCGCGAATTTTAAAGCGCGTTATTCTAAAAGAGCTCAAGGTTCCTTGGGAAACCAACCTCCCCATAGGCCAAGCCAGGTCGACAAGTATTACGAGCTCACTAACGAACTTACTAAGAATAGGCTCGTTGTAAATTTGTAATTGCTAGAAGTAGGAACGAAAGGAATAACAGCCAAATCTCTACAACCTTCTAAAAGTTTTGGGCCTGTCAAGAACTAACATCAGTTCCTTCTTGGAACGTGCATGGAAGGCAGAACTAGTAGGTTCGTTTCAAATTTGTTTTGGGAGTAAGAGGAGCTTAGACGGTGAAGGTGAGCGTTAAACGCTTTTTAGATAGGACCCCCTAAAATCTACACCTGGGTCGCAAGGCACAAACCCTGTTAAAGCTCCTCTCCCTGCAACGTGATGGACCCGGCACCCGCATGAATCCATGGAATGCTGATACGTTTTGTCTCAAAAGAAATAAAAAGTACATTAAACCATATTTAGTAATTATATCATTACCATATTTATATTTAAAAAATATATATGAGTAAAGATCAATTTTCATTAAAAACGCATTTGTTATACCAAACTTTTCCCGACTCTTTGTTTTCTGTGCTAGATTTCAATAGCATTTATAAAAAAAAGAAAAGTTTAGAACTTTTGCGCTGTCAAGAAACCGCATTTGAAGACAAAATTAAATATTTTCATGACGACAGCAACATTATATTTCAATATACAAAATTCGCAGATCCCAGATTGCGAATACTTGCGAAGTTACAATTTTCAGCTGAAGAACGCAATCTTATTTCACTTATTATTTTCTCTGTTTTGTAATTTCAAACATTTCAAAAAAGTCTGAGACTTTTTTACGCTTTTATTGCCTCATTATTTTATACGGTTTTATTGCCCTCATTATTTTTTTTTGACCTTACTGAACCGTTGTGATGTTATTGAAGAAAGTATTGAGTCTCTTTTCTAATTTGGACTTGCCCTAGTTCTATGGGACAAATGTGTCAGTATTACAGTTATACACATATAAAATTTTAAAATCGTTTTGTAGTTTTAGTTGCTTAATTTACACACATATGCATGAAATTTTTCACATATATTTTTGGTTAATAGGAGAGAATTATTAAATGAAAAAATGTTTTCTATACTGAGTTACACATATAATTTTAAAAGTTTCTAATGTATAACCGTAGATGGCTTAATAGCACCGGATTTCACAAAATTAAATTAGAAAGTCCGAACTGCATTTTGTCAACTTTTTGAACTCTAAATACACTACACTCGCTGAAATTAACTAAAAGCACTTGTTCTATCTACTTATAATTTAAATGTATATTTTTAAGTCTATCAAAAACTTATTTAATCGAGATTTATTATTTAAAATTATTTGCTGTTAGATGTAGATATCTTTTCAATAATATTCTTAATAACATGTATTTACGAGCTAATGATACTTCTGACATGAACATATTAGATTATAACATTGCAATTTATTCTAATTTGTAATACAAGAAACATTTTATATTTATGTATAAGTATTTGAACAGGTTACCATTCTTTTATTAATCATGTGTAGATGATTTTATTTGTCCGTGACCACACCGTAGGACCTCGCGATACCGTTAGCGCATTTTGCTGACTTCCAGAGGGTTACGCCCGAATATTTGGAAATTGATGGCGGTAGATGATAAATAATAAGACCAACTAACAGACACTCACTTTTCGTCTGCCGGTGATCACAAAACGTCGAATATTATGTAGTTTTAAAGCAAAAAAAAAATTCACGTAGTAAATCCGAAAAAAAAAGGACTCGCGAAAGTTTTAGACCTCATTAAGATTTTATTAATGTGTTTAAAATTATGAACCTATGTGGAAAATAAATCAAAGTTGGAAAATTATCAAATATTTTATTCAAGCGTTTATTTAAAACAAGAATCATCATATGACAATATTATTCTCAAATAATTTCGGTTGGTATCTGTTATTACTTTGTAGATATAACCCGAGGATAGCATAAAATTGGCACTTAACATGGCGTTAATTAAGAGTTTGAAGCAATATTGTTTTATGCATATGTAAAAAAGCAATTAAACAATAATAGCTTTTATTAAGGGCTATAATTTTACATTGACTTCAAAAATTCTACACACTATGTTTTAATGAATGCTTCCACAACTGCTACAAAGATTGATTTAGTCGAGGAATGTTTTATAAATTTCTATGATGCGTGAAAGTGAGAATAATGATGGCAGAGTAAGTAAAAGTTCGACTGAAATGTAAAATACAGCCGTTAAAATGAAAATCCAAAAAATAATAATTCCAGATACTCAGAAGAACTTCAAGAGTTAAGCAGTTCAAAAGTACATATCTGTTCTGTTATTTACAATCCTCTTACGCCTGTACTATATACATAAAGACCTACAGTCATTACACGGGTTTGTTTGGCTTATTATTTATTTCTCTTCAACAATTATTTTGTAATGCCTCACACACCTACTCATGGAAGATAACTGATATAGGTTTCCGTCGAAATAAGGGATAATGTAATGAATTTGTGGAGAATGCTTAATTTTTAATTAAGAATCTTACTCTTTATTTTAAGTTTTCTATATTTTCTCATCGCAATAAAAAGTTTGTTGATATAAAATCTCTTCGAAAGAAGCAATAATTTACCCGGAGGGATAAATTAACAGCGAAATATTCGAAGCGAAAAATCTTATAATTGTTTTTTCACTGTAATCCAATCAGCTAATCAATATAGAATTCATTCGAAACGAACAGTAATGTACATTTAATGGGAAAGCTAAATCACAACTTATGAACTGTATAAGCTAAGTGTTATAATTTTACTTATAATTATATTCCTACCTCTCATAGAATAGGTCGTAAATTCATTGTGAAATATGATAATATGAAGTTTTTGAATAAAATTAGTTTAAAATTATTTTTTTATTTTTCTTTGAATTAAAATTTTTGGCTGACTTTGTACATTATTTTGTTTTGTTTTTATATTTTTATTTTACTATGTGGATAAATAATATTAAATTTAAGTAAATGTTAATGTTTTAAATGTTGTTTTTTTTGCTTAATGATATGAAGGTATCGTGTTTAATATTAATAATTATTGAAGCAACAAGTGTATTTACAAATTAAATGATAGTAGAGTGTCGACTTTTTTCTACTTTATTTACCTACGAAAAGGTTGTCCATTTAATGCTTAGGCTGATTTTTATTCTTTTTATATTTTTTTAGTACAGCTAAAGTATAAAGATAATGTGTAACCATAGCCAAAAAAATCAACACTAATTTCATTCAAAAATTGATAAATATTCTAGGTATGATTATTTTAATAACAAAAAAATTTGTGTTATTCAAATATAAGACGCCAATAATTTTCTTATTTGTAGGCTGAAACCAAATGCTTTTAATACGTAGAAGCTCTTAGTGATATTTTTCTCGTATCATATATATTTAAGCATGTAGTGTATCATTTTGAATATCAAAGTTGAAAGTTACTTGCTAAATTGCCTTTATGATCCTCTTTAAAGTTGATGTACTCTAACTTTAACTAGCTTAATTGCAGTTGGTGAGTGCATTTTCTACATGTATGTATGTATGTATGACAAATTCTGTCATCAATACAGACTCTTTGATAAAAATAATCTTATTTTATATCAGTCTGCGTCAAAATACATATTTTTGCGAAAAAAAATTGTCATAATATTCAATCTGCTGATGTCTCACCAAAATGAATGCTTTGATTTATTAGTGTAAGTTGTTGTTAAAAAAAATAATGGTTTATTAATTTGTAAACTTTGAAGAAAGGTTTATAAATAAATTTGCAAATAAAAGAAAATGAAAGTTAAATTTCACATTGTCCACCGATACCCAAAGGAATTGTCGTTGAAATGGCTGTGTGGTAGCGATTTACTGTCCACCAACTTTAAAACTGCTCTGGGAAATAAAAATAAAAAGAGGATAAAAATATTCATCAGCGTAATACTTATTATTATATATTACAATATAGTGAAATTATTTAACTATACATATTTTTAACATACATGGTGATTATTGTGTTGAAATATATGTAACTAAATTATAAATTTGAAATGAAATGGCGCTTCAGCTTAGCATATTATTATATCACGTATTTCATATAAATTAAATTCGAAGTTAAGTAATAACGGAATGTATATATTTAAGGGAAGTCCTTAATTTAAATCGTCAGTAATTTGCGAGGTTTCAGCAGTAGAATTTCTATTTATTGCAATGTCGTATTTCACTTTAAATCTGAATGCACAAATCCATGTTCAAGCACTGTTTCGTTCATTATAATTATATAACATCTTAATGTTAATCATTGTAAGCATATTCTTGTAATTTAGACTGATAAATACAAAACTAAGTATAGTATGTAAATAGAAAGAAAATAATTTACTACGTAATGAAAATCTGGCTACTACTAAATAGTCATTAGCGTTTCTATAATTGATTTTCTATTTCATTTTCATGAAATAAATTTATGTAGATTGTAAGTATTTTAATGTAATTTTTAGTACCAAAATCAATGATATAGCTACATATAAAGTAGCAAAGTCTAAGTTAATTAACTTTATTTAATTCGGTTCTTTACAATATTTAAAACGCTGAATAAGCCTTGATACTGAAGTTGACATAACAACTTAAAAACACCAATACAGTTAGTTTAAGCCAATATAAAAAATATTTGTTCTATCGTATTACAAATATTTATTACGAAAGATATCACGAAAGATTATTTTTTTAATAAATAAAACAGCTGTTTGAGGTCGCAGCCTGACTTCAATCTGTTTTGCAAGCCCTGTTTCCTTCTTTTTAAGTTTAACACTTGAAAAGAATCCTATTTTGTAATAAGAAAAAGGTTTGTAGAAACAATCTTGTATATTTTGTAAACAGTCAGAGTTCTTGTCAATTGAATTATTATTTTTCTTTTCTAATAAACTTTTATTTGTTTAAATAAACTTTCAAATTTATTTGGAGTTTGTGGTTTAAAATAAGAGTATATTACTGGTGGCAAGCGATTTATAGATATACCAAAGCATAGAAATCTTATTTTGGAGAACAAGCAAAATAAACAAAAAAGTAATTAAAATATTACATAAAGTGAAAATAAAATTACATGATTGTGATAAGTGTCATAATCATGTTTATTGTTTTATTTTATTAACAATACTATAAAATGGACGTCAACAATTGGACATTCTAACGTGTGTCTGAAAATTTTTCTTTACGAGTGTTTAAAAAACTTGCGAAGAACAAAAAAGTAATTAAAATATTACAAAGTGAAAATAAAATTAAATGATTGTGTTAATTGTCATGATCATATTTATTATGTTTTATTTTATTTACAATACTATAAAAAGGACGTTAGAATCGGACATTCTAACGCGTGTGTGTAAATTTTTCTTTACGAGTGTTTAAAAAACTTGCGAAGAACAAAAAAGTAATTAAAATATTACAAAGTGTAAATAAAATTAAATGATTTTGTTAAGTTTCATAATCATATTTATTATGTTTTATTTTATTTACAATACTATAAAAAAGACGCCAAGAATCGGACATTCTAACGTGTGTCTGTAAATTTTTCTTTAAAAATAAAAAAAATTGTGTTTAAAAAAATTGCGAAATTTAGGAATATATATTAATATTAATTCTTTAATAAACATGAAAAACATTACCGTTTTTTTTATTTTTTAACATAAAACGTAAAATAGTGGTTTCAAAGTATCTAAATTTATAATTGGCTGTGTAAAATAAATTATCCTTATAGAATTATTATTTTGACATTAAAATATGTTTTAGGAATTATACTATATTATTTTTACAAAATATGGCAGTAGCCACTAAATATCAGTTTCTGGATACTGAAGACTGTCGTTTTGTTTATGAAATTAACAATATGTAGATAATATTTACAAATATATTGTTTATTCTATAACAGTTCATGAGATTGAAAACTAAGCAATGTACATAGGTTATCGATACTCCATAAATATGTCCAATATTGTCAAGGCACGCTTGGTTTCTGAGAAAGCGATATAATAAAACTTCAATGTTTGATATAAGGCTGTTATTAATATTACCATAGGAAAAAAAAATTAATACATTCTCATATGTTTAAAAATCAAGTTGTGGTTTCTTTACTTCAAATAGTAAAGAAAATTAAGTTTTATATTTAAGGTTAGGTACACTTCACAAAAAAAAATCGAAGTTCTTTTGAACAATGTTCAAACCTACAAAATCAAAGCAAATAATTGCTACATATAAACGTTTATATGACTTTTAATGAAATTTAACGATTATTTAAGGTTAAGGTCTTGTAAGTAACTGTTTTTTTTCTTTGTTTGTGACTCTTTGTAGAAAATTCGCAGTTTTCATATACTGATCCTTAGCGGTTTATAATTTTGGTAAGGAAATGGTGCTCTAGGAATTGTTTATCAATAAAAAAAGTGAGATGATAAATTTGATACTTAATAATATCAGTTTGGTTAACTGATTTCTGGTGACGAAAATGAAGTGGTAAAATGATACTTACTTTAAACACTTCCCATTACCAGGATGATAGAATACGCAAAGAAAACTCAATTTTCTATTTAACTTTCAAGGTTCTACGTGATTAGTTTGGAATTTTATGTTTGGAATTTTCAACGTTTCATTTTACCAGATGCTCTTTGCCATGAAATAGATATTAAAAGGCTTCAGGCCAGAGCCGAGACCAGTATTACATGTGGAGACAGACCTGTTCTGTATAAAAAGGTACTCAATAAAATGGTTCCCGAACTAGACCTCTTGCGATATGATGACTTCCTTTCCAAGACTTAGGCTGATATTTGACAGATTGTTTTCATATGAGGTAGCAACGGTAAAAGATAGCTTTTAATGTTAAATTTATAAATTTTTGGATTGAACTTACTAGAATAAGTCTGACCCTAGTCCAAGACCAAATTAAAGAGATCTAACAAAAATTTTAATCTTTTGATTGATCTTGAAAAATATTTACACTTAATATGTCAAAAGTACCACTTGTTTGGTTATTTGCTCTACTGTTAATGTTAATTCTTTGATTGTTAATACGAGATATAAACAACGTCCTAACAAGGGCTTCAATTTTACGATTCCCTTCAATCATAAGGTAGACTTTCCAAATTTCCTAAGTCGTCCGAGTGGCAGCTTCTCAAAGAAACATTGAGTGATCCAATTGATGTATGATAATTTAGATTTACAGTTTTATTACATTACTCTGCAGCACCTGCTATATCTTTAGAAATTAATTCAAAAAGTGTCAGCCGCGGTATCAGCACTGGATAATCCGATAAAAAGAATGACAGGATTTTTCGGTTGGCTTCAGCAAAATCATTCAATCCATCTTTTTCTTCTTACTTAGGGAGCCGTAGACGTAGTAAACTAAGTAGGCATGGAACCTTACATCCATTAAAGCATGCCACGATCAATGATTTAACCAGGCCATGATCTTAGGCACATAAGATGACTTGATAAATACTTGGTTACCATCAAATCATGTAGTCAGGAGGAGGTTCATGTATCGTGTCATTAAAACTACATTAGACACTCACATAGGTCTTACATCGGAAAAGGACATCAGGTCACCGTGCATAGTAACAATTCGAGGAAATAGCATGTAGAGTGAAGTAGAGACCTACCGAAATTCTCACACATCGGATATAAAGCCAATCAGAACACAATATTACCTCAATATTTGTGTACAAAGTCTTAAACCTTATAGTTGGTGAAATAAAATAATGAGATAAGTTTCAACGGCTGGTATCTAAATTATATAAGCATTTATTATAAACATAATGTTTCCATTTCAAATTATCTCACAACGTAAAAAGCTGTTCCAGGTTGTCTTAGAGTTGTTTCTTAGAACAATTTTGTTTTATATGAACTACGACGGAAAGTGCTTTATCAAGGACGTGTCATTGTCATAAATAATGTTACGTTGAAGTAAAACTTATAAGGTGTTTGGAAAAAGTATACTGTACTTTTATCTAAACCCTTAATAGTAATTAATTTTATTTTGTATATTTATGTAAAACAGAGTGTATGTTTAAATAATAGTACTTATTACTACCGTTTGCACATATAATAATATCAGTTTATCTAATTTTTTAGTATTTGCTTTCCGTACTAGATAGATTAATAGAAAATTTCACAGGTATTTTCGAAAACTTAATAAAAAAACATATAAATAAGACTTTATCACTGATATTTATATTTTAAAAGGTTTGTTAAGTTACCATATACTGCATCAAATAATCTGGATATCATAAAATATAATAAATTATAATCTTAATGCAGGAGCGTTTGTAACTTTTGTTTCTTTAACACTCACAAGAATTACAATGTTAAAAAATGACTGATATCTTCCTGTGTATTTTTAATAACGAATCATATTATATTCTAATTTGTATAAGAAAAATATGAATAAAATTTCGTCTTCGATAGAAGGTAAAAAGCCATGTAATAAGATATCTTTACGAGTACTCGCTGCATGTTCAGACGTAATGAAGATGTACGAGTATTTAGGAAACAAATCACTAAAAGCAAAATCTATTCTGCGAGAAAGAAATACTACGCGATACGTTTTGAAGTCATATGATGTATGTATGCTTCTATCCATAAAAACTTGCAGTAATGTATACATTTTTACTAGATGTTGCTACTGCTGGTGTAAGCTATACACATACATATATTTCATACATATATATTTACTTTATGTTATGGTTTATTAATTGTTGCTATTATATAATTAAAATAACAAGACCACTTCGTTTATAACTGTATTTATATGTTACTATATTGCAATACGTATCAAGTAATCAAATAGTTTCAACGCAATACTATCTAGGTAATTTTCTAGGAATAGAGAGGAAGTTAGTAAGAGGCATCAAAGTCTAGAAAATAACAAAGTAAATTGAGCCCAATAAAATAGAATTGTAAATTTTGCTACGCATATATGTAAAAGAATTATTTTCAGTAATAGATATGTGGACTAGACTGTTACTCACGGGATCACAGAATGTACTATTTTCAGTGAATCTTATAAACTTCCTAAGAGTTCTGCTTAAATCAAAAGTTTGTAAATAGTAATAGATTTATCTTTATTATTTATTATAATTTATATTTAAAAAAGACGTTAAAGTCCTTTTGTTAATGATATAAAATATTATATTTAATATAATGTTTTATTTCACATAAATGCATATTATTTTACTTGAGTCACATTTATTATGTTATCATTTAATATTTAAGAAAATAATCCTACAAGATTGAATATTAAGCTCAAGAAAGATTGTCACTTGGATGGTTTATTGGTAAGCTGAATGTGAACAAGCAACTACAATAGTTAAATATTTTGTACCATATATAATAAGAGGAAATATTATAATTATAGCGTAAGAAAATATGTCAGACACAATATAATGTTTGGTATGCAAATAGAAACTACAGGCCCCTAGACAGATTCGGTATTAATGACAAAGAACCATATTTTGTAGAAACCGCTTTCAAGTTCAATTCCTTACAAAATACCAGGTAACCACAAACAGGTCGTTAAACAAATCGCCCTACATTAGAATAAAGTGAAATGAGTCCCACATTCTGCATCTTATTCTTTAAGGTTTTGTGTTTTGTTGTAAAATTTAATTAATTTTCTTGTATTATTTGCTTACTCTGTTTTTATTTATACTATGTTTTTATTACTTACACATTATGACTGTTCATCTGGTTGCTAATAATAGATTTATTACTAATTTTCATTTATTCTTCTTATTAGCAAAAACATAAATTACAAAAAACTGTAATATTAATACATAAGATAAACATACTAACTGTAACAATTGATTGAAGGAATGTCCGAACTTAAAATACTGTTAGAAAAGATTTTATTATAAGTTTCTGAGAAAGTCGTTAAGTTTTCATAACAATGTAGGGTTTAACGACGCTGAGAGAAACTTAGTGTGCTTGTTGCGGTTATAACTATTTGCAATTTTAGTTAATAATAAGCTTTTTGTTTGTATAAAATATGCATAACCAATTTAGGTTATACACGTTAGCTAATTATGACCAAAAGTGAATCATTTACTACAATTATATCTTAAGATGTGATAAATAAGAAAGAACAGAATATAAAAAAAATACCAGATTAAACATATATAGACAAATGTAATAAAAATATTTCCATTTTGTTTTGTTCCCATAAATGTCATAAATCTAACGTCCTAATTCTTAATTGTTTGTTTTTGTTTTTATTTAGCTTAGTCAAGATATTGTACAAACTATACATATATATTATAATTATCACATAAGGATGTTTGGTTTACCTAATACAATTGCTTCCATTATACTGTTTCTCATTGAGTCACGTTTATTTTTCTCTGTACCGACTTCTTATCCCCGTAGCTAATTTAATATAAGTACCTGGAAAAAAGTTTAGCCGCTTTATCCAATTATATTATCTTCAATGTACTCTACAAAAAATTTCCGATTCTGAAGAAGGTATCTTGAAAGCTCTGGTTATAAGTAAATAAACAGAATAAATTATGAATTGAACGATTTCTTTTGGAAATAACATATTAAATTCCATCAAAATGATTTGTACCCATCTAAAATTCCGTACGCTTTACTGTATGTAATCTTTATATCACATTTTAATATAATTTATTTGCTAATAGGAGCTACATTATAATAATACTGTATATTGAATTTCTCTATATTTGTAACAGCGTAAGAGTTGTAAGCCTTCTGTTGTATTGTTTAAAGTTTTAATACAAAGGACGCTTACTAACGACAATAGTATCAAACGAAACTTTAGATTAAATTTGTCTGTTCCTCATACAAGTTGCATGAAGTCATCGCCGTGTTTCAAAATTTAAAACAAGCAGCTCATGGATTTATTAAAGTGAAACCATCATACTTATTTAATTTTTAATGAAATTAATAAAAAATGTTGCTGAGCTCTCGAGACATTACTAGTCTTATATTATTTAACAGTAAATGAAATTCTTATTAATGATGACAGTTACTGTAACGAAAACCTTTTTAATTATTATCATTTATTTAAATTTAACAATCTCCGAGTTTTTGCGAATTTTTTTTTTTCTTATCATTTAAATAACTTTACTAAATTAGGAATTGTGCAACTGAAATTAAAGTTAAATTATTATATTTATCAGCTTTGGTATTTACTTTGATAGTAATTGTAGTTAGTCGCTAGTTTTCTGCATTAAAGTAGATAGTAATAAATTGGTAATTACAATTTCATTTCGTCTTCGGGGAGCTCTAAATTAGTAATAGATAGTAGAAAACTATGAGTTTGAATATAATTAAAAGACATTTTATGGTGTAATAGGTGTACATATATCAAAATAAATCGTATAATATTTATAAACATCCATTATCCGTACAAGAAAATAAATATCTTCTATCTATACTAGAAAATAAATTAATCTGCTTGTAATTTGAAATTAACAGCTTAAAGCTTAAGGTATTTTAAATTATATTTGGTGAATATTTTAGTTTTAATTATGTATAGTATTCTCTTCAGTGATATATATATATGTATATATATATATA
>DVQP01002819.1:0-11814 GCA_018231745.1 Danaus eresimus
AATATCATAGCAATTCTTACTACGATATCAGTACGATAAGTTTCCATTGTTGAATTCCTTACAAAGAGTTTCTAGCATTTCATTCACAATCTTCAATGGTAATATCATCTGATGTATCGTTGGATAATGGACACTTTCCGTATTTAGTCGGACGACCCAAACTTGATAGTTGTGCATACAGTACGAGAATTATTTAAAATTAAAGCTAAATTTGAAGTTAATAGAAAAAAAGAAAAAATACAAATAGGGCTTATGAGAATTTGTTTTTCAGATTCCACAAGCTTCTAAAGAACGAACCCTTCGTCCACCTGCATATTAGCAATCTGGCAGCTCAAACCGGTGTCACTAGATTCACACAAATGCATTCCCATTGGAAGTATAGCAAGAACGAGTCTCTAAACGTCGACCAACTACAAGAATACACACACTTACTTATAGAAGCTAAGAGTAAATATTCACCGAATCTAAAAGCTTTCACACAAACTCATACAATATTGGACAGTGTTGAATCTTTTCACCAGATAACAATGAACTATAAATTGATACCGCCCATAAAAATTAAAACCAAGCCTGCTTTGTTTATCTTGGAGAGAAAGAATTTCAGGGATAGTCTAAGTGTAGACGTCAAAGAAGATTTATTGGAGAGAAATATGTATGAAAAGGAATCTAGCGAAGTCAGTAACGAATATACGAATAATTTAGATGCTCCCGATGATATAATCATAAATAACAAAGATGGAATATCAGAAATAGAGAATGAACAAGTTATCATTGAAGAACCTGAAGAAGAAGCTCCTACACGCGGTGACGATGATCGGAATAATTCAGAAGAAGCTACCTTGAAAGTAGTCGATGATGACAGTAACGAAAACATCTCAGTGGAAGAGACAGAACACTTGGACATCATGAAAACAAGAAAGACTAAAAAACCCTACGATGAATATAAATTAACAAACAGACAAGAAAAAAAGAAAAAGGCCATAGCAAAAATTAAATCGGAAACTCGTAAAGAAGTCGTGGCTTCTGCCAAAGAAAAATTGAGGGAGATAATGAAACGTCGCAAACATATCACAGAGGATATTGAAGATAATGTTACTGTACAACTCACTCAGGTAGAAGCTGACGGTCGAGGAGATATACCAGAAGAAGAATTAATAGTAGAAGAAATCAAAGAAGAAATACAATCAGTGAATGATACGGAACCTGCTGGGACTCACCACGTGCACGATGACGAAAAGAATGTAAATAATATAGAGTTTAATATAGATAGTGTTGTGGAAGAAGTTATTGCACGACTGATTGATAAAAAAATATATGAAGACAAAACGAAATCCGAAGACGTCAAAGGCGAAGAACGAATCGTGATCCAAAAAATAGTCGAGGAGGTGCTGTCAGAAAAGTTTAATGTTACACCTAATTATAATGGCGACAGATAATAAAAAGTTAATACATCTCTAGTGTTGTCGGTGCCAAATAATTTTAATGTAATTTTTTTGATTTTCATATGAGCATTGATTTCAAGTGCAATTTAACTCCTGTGATGTTGTAAATGATTAAGAATAAAATGTGAGTCAATTTTAGATTTTTCATTGTACATAACCAACTAGCTTATTGTGCTGGTGCTGGTGCTATAGGTATTTAATAAATTTGAATGCACATGAAACCCAAAACCATGTAATGACTAAATATAATGTCTTGCATTTTTATTTGGTTAATAAAAAGAAAGCAAATGGTGTTTTGAAGATCATTAACAGGTATATTTATAATTTTTGAACCTTTTTTTGATAACGCAGAGTACAAAATAAATAAATTTTAGAACCTAATTTTATCCTATCAAATATAAAAATTTTCGTGCCAAATAACATATTGTTGACGAACTAAAACTACCCCATCCCCCGCCACCAGTTTCTCCTACCATAAGGAATCGAGACTATAAAAATGGCTGTAAACTGACGAGAGCTCATTCTTTAAGTTGGCAATAATTGGATTAAGAGCTACCACGAAACTTTGTAAAACAGTATAAGTGAAAAAGTGTTAAATTACTAAATCTATGCATAGAGTGATAAAACAATTATTTTATTAAGTAAATTATTAGTACGTTAAAAATTCATATTGAATCAGTCTTAGAATAAAATAAAATCTCAAATCGGCTGGAAGGCAGATCTTGTCAATTTAATATAATAAAAAGGATTTTTTTTCTAGATATGTACATACTACATATACTCTACTCATAACTTACTTTGGGTACTAGAGTTAGTAATAACAACTATGACCCACTACTTAAAATAGGTCAGGATTTGTTTAAATAAAACGACATGTTCATGTCAAAAATATAAAAATTTAATCTTAAAGACATTTATTGTCGATTAAAATACCACTAACAGCATGCACCCGAATTTATTTGTGAGCTACGAAAAATTTCTTTTACATTTATTAACCTTAACACATTTAGTTGTTGAGGTACTGATGGGACATTGATATAATTATCTAAGGTATTTATCTCTCATCCGAGGCACAGCTTGATTTTACTATACCAAAATATTTAAAAACTATAAAGACAAAAGAAAATTAAAAAAATGTGTAAGTGGATTTTTGCTGAATGAGCACAATCCACTGTTACAAATATTCACTAAGTCTAAAGTTGCAAGAACAAACACTTTATTTCCACTATGCCTTATGAGGACAAAGTCAGAAAGTGAAAAAAAGTGGCTTTACATCATTTGTTAAAATAGAATACCTCTGTCTGCCCATATGCAGAATTTCTTAACATGGGTTATTTTAAATATAAACTATATTTGTACTAAAAGTAATTGTAATAAAGGTCATCACCTTAAAGATGACCGTCTTGGAGGTAGATTTAGTTTAATACTCTCATAACAAGCTTCCTATCTCGCTTACATATCATGTTCTTGCAAACAGTCATTAAATCTATTTCTCACAGTAAAACAGTCTACATCTCATCAAATAAAGTACATGAGTGCACTTAATTCATTAAAGACTAAAATTAAAAATAATTTCCCATCATTATCCGTCAGATAGGAAAGATATAAGAGAAAAATGCAATAATAATAAAAAAAATAGTATAAAAATAAAAGAATAATATAATGTAATTAAAATACCAATCGATTGAACAGATTCACACAACAGGCACATCACTTTAGGAACTTACATATTTTTAAATTGCATATTAAGGGTTTGTGTTAACAAATTATTTCATTGGAGCATATTTTTGTAGTTATAATTAATATTTAGTTTATGGTGAAAAATTATGAAAAAAATCTGTTAGTAATTGAATAGTCAGAAAATTACTCATATTTCTTCTCAACTTCCAGCAGATCCTTCCAGTCGTAGCGCGCGGAGTTGGTGTTGATGCTGGGCGGCACGGGAGGTTTGACTACAGACCAAATGCCCTGGCGTTCCCTCAGAGAACCCAGAGCACAGTACGGCACACGCATCAAGGTGTCGCCGAATTTGTACGGAGGCAGATCGCTGGAGTTGCCTTTATTGAGATACTTCAAAGCCGTCACTGTCATCTCCAAAGTAATGGCGTGACCCACAAACATTAGGTTCTGACCTGAAAATATTAATCAATCAATAATATTATAAACAACATGTCTGATATTATTCTTTCATACACTTTAATTATTCTTCAGCAATACTTTACAAGAACGCAATCTTTTTGACAATCAGTTATACTTAACAATTATACGAATTTAATTAAATAACTTTAGGTCATTTACAGATTTTTGTAATGCTGTTTATGTACTAAATACCCTCAAAATTGGGATCCTTAACGGCTGACTGCATTACATATTCATGTCTCTTGTAGAGCTCCTCCATTGTCTCAGAGGTTTTTATATTCAGATCTATGTACGGCTTGTAGCTGAAATATAAAATATATATTATTTATGACAATACATATATATATGATAGATATCAAAATATAATCTTTTTTTAAATATTAACTTGAATGAGATAGCATCAGGAACATATTAATACAAGGACAGAAAATTTAAAAGTAAGTCAAATATATATAATAATATTGTGGTATTTTATATAATTGTAAACTTTTTGCTTCCATACAAACTAAACTTCTACTAGGTCTGTCTTTTTGATATTGTTAATGTGACTTTGCTAACATAATGTTGTTTAGTTTAGGTTAGGTTATATCTATAGCAAAATATGTATGAATACTTTCTTTTTATCTTTTATTTGTGATGTGATTCTTTTTTTAATATTTTAAAATGTTTATTATTCTATATAATATAGAATTCTTTTGTATATTTTTGTTATGAGTTATTATATTAGCTTTTCTATTTGTTATTAAATAATTTTATTAGGCTATAATAGTTATAATAAATAAATTAAATACTTCAGATATTCTATTGTTGTACTATTTTTCTAATACCTGAGATCGATATTAAATCCGGCCTTGTGCAGCTCCAATGGTGTCATGAATGCCAATCCCCTGCTCAGACTCCAATCTTTATATTCAAAGAGTCCAGGCTCCACCTTTATCTTGACCGATGGGTCACCTTGAAGACCTGCATTACATTTTACATATAAATTACTTTAGAAATAATTGCTTAGTATATTGTTTATTTTGATTTATATTAACAACTGATCAAAAAATAAAGTTATACATTTGTAGGTATTGATTTTCTCTGTGAAATTTAGTCTTTTAAATAATGTAAATAGGTTAGAGTTAAAAGTAAAAAAAAAAAACAATCTGGTAATCCAGACAATTGCAATGGGTTTAGGAGAATATAACTGTGACATTCACATAGAAAGTTTGTATTGACTCAAACAAAGGGTATTTTTTGATTCAAACAAAGGAATATATCCCATAAGGTTACCAACAAAGGAAGTATTGCGATCAGAACAAAGTAGGTGTTGACAGTCAAATACAATGTAGACATTGCAGTCGTACATACCCATCAACAGGTGATGAGCAGTCTCAACGGACCTGAGGGCGCAGGAGGCGTACACACTACCAAGTTTGATCCCCGCGAGCCTCAAGGCCTCTCCCACGAGGTAGGCCTGCAGGGCCCCCACTCGGGTCAAGGGAGTGTCCAGCGAATACGACACCGCGCCACCCTCTCTATAAATCAATTATACAATGTAATAAAGGGACATTTTTGTATACAACCTCGCATTCCTTTGAGTGCAATTGTCAAGGTGTTATAAGAATACGTATAGATTATTACGATATGTTTAAGGTCCTTGGTATTATTTCATTTCAACTAAAGTCATATAGACGGTTAATATTGATGTTTTTATTTTAGTTAAAAATTTTGGGTAGGAAGAAAATATTTATTAGTTTTGAAAATTTGTGTATTAAATTATTTTTCTTAATGATACCTAAAACTAGGTTATGACCTATAAAACAAACGAATAACTAAATTTCATTTTAAAAAATCCTTTGCATTAACTAATTGCCTTTTAATGATTTTGCTGGCACGCGTGAAGCACTTAATCGATTAATCATACGACAAACATGTTTTGCTTCATTTGGAAGAGGAGCTGATACTCTACCACTGCCTGACCAACATTACCTAAACCTAAGAACTGCCGTAAGGGACCGGACTTTAAGATAAAATACCGTGAAGAAGACAGCGATCTGTTTAAGAGATACCATGCCGCATACAGACAAACACACCCAAAACACGCACGTCGTCAAACGTACATCTTAATGACTAATTCAAGATGCAACAAAGAAAACGTATAGAGAAATTGAAAGTAACTTCCTTTTTGATGTCGCTTGAAAAATACAATATATATACATATATTTTGATTAAAAAAAAATTCATTGACATTGGATCGAAACATGATATAAATAGTTTATGTGGACCAATAGTACATATGGATATTAGTGTACTCCTGAAACTAAACGCTACTAAAGGCTTAGGCAGACATCCTAAAATAATAATTATACTTTAAGTATGAATATATATATTAATTGAACCTAAAAGAGCATAAATAACTTGCTTCCATATCGTTCATGTCACAGGTAGTTATGTACCGCGGTAGAGACACTATATTGTGGTTTGCCAATAGTTACACTGCATTACCTCGGTGCCAACTCCACTGGCATGTTGAGGTCCTTCCTGACATACGTGTCATTGTTGGTGAAGCAGAACGGGATCCAGGAACCGTAGGTCAGGTCCACACGCTCGCCGTGACGTAAAGCGAACACCCATCGACCTTCAGCCTCGCCATTGGATACCTTGCCACAGATTAGATAAATATTGTGAGTCAATACATTTTAACTCATTTACATATATAAAGTATATAGATATTGTATAGATAAGGTTGTAAGTAACTTTAAAACTGTGCAACAAAAATGTTGTTAAATTGCTACATATTACCACATTGCATTAAGTTACTTGATACAGTTGGCATATATCTATATGAGAAAAAATTGGGGTGCTTAACTTAAAATATATTTTCTTCAGTGTGAAATAGAGGTGTTACTCAAGACAAAAGAAAACTTTCATGTAAATATTGATAAAGATAAACCATTTTAGTTGCTTAACACCTTTATAAATAATTTTATAGGTCATTTAGTATTTCGGTCTATGGACAGTATTTTAGTTCTCTTATAATTTAATTTTATTAAAATTGTTATTTAAGATATAAAAAATTATAAGTGAATCAAGAAAAGAACATTACAAAGATTCTAAAGATTCCTGTAAACACATTAACAGATTAATTATGGAAGTATGAGTTATTAATTGGTCATTAAAATAAAATAAAAAAATGTTATTAAAATATATATACCTCTTCCTTAGAGTTGCCACTTGTTTCAGTCTGATTATCCGATTGATTCTCTTTTTGTGCTAAAACATTACAAAAAAAACTATAATTATTCAATATAACAAATCATCTTGTTATCTTGAATATTTATAGTCTGTTAGAATAAATAACTATCAATTAAAACATTTTTTTTTAACATAAAAATTATGTACATGATATATAAAATTAAGTGCTTGTTGCAAGACACACATTAAAGCAATTTTTAGTCCAGTTTAAATGTCTTCATTGTTATTAATCATTTGTTCATCTGATTTATATTAAATTCAATCAAACTAAGAGGAACAGAATTAAATTTATTAAAGTTTTCTATATGTCTGATACATTTTATTTTATTTTGTTATTATTAAATCTTTGGCACTTTATTCAATATTGATTTGGTATTTAAAAATAGTAATGCTAGGTGAGAGTGATTCTAAATATTTATTATCAAATAAGCAGAGATATCATTTCTATTGTGTCATAAATGCACATCTTTAATGTGATATTTATTTATAATTTGTAAACAGTTAATGAGAGATCATAAGTCACACTTTATTAACTAAATATTGAACAGATGACTACATAAAGTTCCGTGTGAAATGTCTGCTTAGGTTAATAAATAGCTATAATAATTGAATGTAGGGGAAATTTTTTATTATGTTTCTAAATGTAGAATATTTTCAATATTTAATATTCTAAATATTCAGTACAATTGAGCTGTGAGTCATGTCGCTGCTGTACTTTCAATAGGTCTGAATTTCTTATCATTGACTTATTTTACTTAGTCACTTCCGATGAATCATGCTTGGTAACAATTTTACATATTATCTCCTAATATAAAATTAACTAATAACATTTAATTTTTTTTTAAATTATCAAAGTACAAAATTATTTCTTACCATTTCCATCATCAAGAGCATTAACAGCCTTATGCTGTATAAGTGACATAAATAACTTCTCCCAGTCTTTGAAGATCTCCTCCGATTTCTCATAGGCCAGTTCATTCTCCTTAGAACTCATGGTAGATATATTGAAACTTGATCTCGCTGGACCTGATTCACCAACTGCAGAAAAAACATGACAAAATAAAATTGAAATTATGATAAATTTTTGCATAATAGTAATTTTCTTTAATATTCTTATAAATGTTAATGTATGGCATGTGTGAAACCAATTAAATTTGTACTTTGAATGTTACATTAATAATTGATAACAATGAAGCAATTATATTGTATGCTCAATGATATTTGTATTTACTATTTGATAACTTTTCTCCAACACATCTCCTTTACTAAAGTTAAGTTATTAGAAATACACACTCGTAATCTTTTCAATCCGATTTTTTTTAACGGTACGCATGCACGCCACAGGTTTAGCTTGGGTGGGCATGAAACAAAAACTTAGATTTACAGATGGAATAAAACTATTTGTCCCAAATGCACTTTTAAATAAAACTTTTACGCTTATTTTCATAATTAAAGAAAACTACTTTCACTAAATTATGTCTAAATTTAAAAATAAATATGTACGAGCGAAATAAGTTATATTTTAAATAATTTAATATGAAAATACAAACTGAAGCGAAATATCTACAATTACAACAGTCAACAAGTAACAATAACGACTTGAAATAAAAATAGAAGCTATGGAAATAACGTGGTGTTTAAAACTATAAATATTCGTCAACAGAAATAACTATTCATTATATAATAGAATAAGGTACATACTACGGTCCTTTCTCGAAATACATCAAATTAAATCAGCCTAATGATATAGGTAACACAAAAAAATCGTAAGAATTATTTTTTCACTAATGTTATTTGTTTACAAGCCAAAGTTGAAGGTCAATGAATACAGGATAAATAAACAAAAAGTTTATAACAGCTTATACTTTAACAAGAAACTAAAATATATATATAAAAAAAATATTAAATGCAAACCTAATAAACTATATTACATTTCGATTTCAAAACTATAATTTTAACGTCAAAATGTTTTTAAACGACACGTAAATCGAATTTTAAAAAAAAATCTAATAAGGTGAATATATAAATTTATTCATTAAGACCACTAAGATGAATTAAAAAACATTGAACTATATTTTTTTGGGAATTTAATCAAAAGGTTCCACTTAACTCTCTGTTTACCGCTGCTCAGCAATGAAGCGACAATCACTCTACGAATTATTCTGTAAGACGTTGAAACAAAATTATTTCTTCGTATATATAGCTAGTAGCAAAGGTAGCTGACGTCATAGATACAAAATTATTCCCAGTATTGCCATCCACAAAATTTTAAGCTAGATTAATATTCTTGAAAATATGAATTTGTAGTTTACAACCCTTAATACTAAAGGCGTAGAATTATTAAATTTAAAAGTTTAAGTTAAAAATATCACAAATGGTTTAAAAGTACATTTTGTTTAAGATGATCCTTCCTTTTCCTAAAATCAATTTCATTCACGACTTACAATACTCTGGCAGGTATTATAATAGTTGCTACCAACATAATGGATAGTCTAAACTATAAAGTCCTTACCTGAAGTAAAGAATGCTTTATATCGCACTTTGGATATTTCTCATCAAATTTCAAACTGTTACTGTTGCTATTTTCCGCAGCCCTAGAGTCTATTTATCGTTCATTGAATGTAATATAATGTTTCACCAATCAAAGCAAAATTTTGCTTGTACTGCCTATCTTTAAATATTTCATGTCTTCTTTAGTTTTATTCCATGACTCTTATCTGTTTCCATTTGTTGAGTAGAAGCCACCTCGATCAACCTAAATAGATTCTTATTACATTCTTCATAAGGTGGCAGAGTAAAGATTTTATTATTACTTTCCGCCCAGAAAAAAAAGGATAAAAAAAGATATGGGGACGATGAAAAAGGGTTTCATACTAATATTCTGAGTCCGTTTTCGTGCGGCGGGTTCGATTTTAAAAATAATACTCATTTCGTTTGACCTTTTTTTTAAAACCATAATTGTTACCTGGTTGTAACAAAAACGAAACCTTATTTACTACATCCATTACATATACCTGTCAATAGTTTTATTTCATTCTTTACTGTTTGACTATGACGATATTGAAACCGTTTATACTTAGGCCAAAGATAGTTTTTCAATATAACAATTCAAAATGTGTCTATATTTAACTAAAAATCAAAAATATTTATATATATTGTATTTGGACTTATAAAATGATTATTTACCCTAATGTGTATAATTTTCTATTTTCGCATAATTTTTAAAGTTTAGTTTATAGTGCTTTTGTCTGGTTTGTTTTTAAATTCAATAAATCTAATAATTTAAAACTTACGTTCCTCTAACGATTTACTATCTACTAACAAAAATATAACTGGGGTCATTAAAAATTGCGCCTTTATTCCGTTACACTAACACCTCGTTTTCTACACACAATATTATAAATAATAATTATTTATTTAAAAAAAAAACACTTCACCATTACAGGGTGAATGTAGGCCATTGCATAAAATAAAAAAAAAATGCTTTCCAAGCATCTCCACGATCTTCTTGACATGAGGGCTAGTTTGATGAAAATTCCAGTCCGTTGAGACAGGACCTTGTTTAATAATTGCTTGGAGAATTACCAAGAGAAATTTTAAGAAGATTAAGCGTAAAATTTCTGAATAGGAATAAAGTTGATTTTTTAAGATTTGTTCCTTGCTAATTTAAAAAAAAATCAGGTATGTATATTCTTACACTTAGTTGCAATTTATATATTTTTAAAAAAGTACAAGTTTATGTTAGACTACATATTATATTTATATGCATGCATCGGAATAACCGACATTTTACCTAGTCGGTAAAATGTCAAAATAATATTTGTCAAGTGTGACTACTGTCACGAAATTGTGCTGTGTATGTTTTGTTACTAATTAATTTGACGATCCAATATTTTTCCTATTCCTGACTATTAGCGTGTATAAATAAAACGTTAAATATGTATTTAAGATATTATTTAAATGAAAATGGGGATAGGCAGTACACTTTGGCGGTACGTGTTGAATATTGTTATAACCTTACAACTTATAGGTACACGTGTTTGTATTAAAGCAATTTTAATACCATACGATTTTGTTTTCAGACGATCGATCCATCAGGCAAGCCTACTTTGTCAGCCCATCCAGGTAAGAAAATATTTTTTTATTTTCTTGTTTTTTCTAACAGATCACTCAATCTATATATTATTTACAGCTCGCTTCTCACCGGAAGACAAATATTCCAGACAAAGAATAACAATAAAGAAGAGATTTGGTTTGCTCATCACTCAGCAACCAGAGCCAATTCATTAAGTATTTTAAGTGATTTATTAATTAAGTTAATATAATTAAAATTAAAAACAATTTTTTTTTTTTATTCTATCCTATCTTTCTTATCATTAAAGCCTGTTACCATGCATACATACAAGTAATGTTTGAAAACTTAAGTTTTTATATTATTACTTACCTTAAATTTATAACCATCCAATTCCTGCCGAGAACCTTAAAATCTAAAGTTCTTTAATCCTAGTGATATAATATGCAATTAATATTGAGAGTGGCATAAAGGTATGCTAAGAAGTCATAGCTATGTCTCAACAATTATGTATAGCAACTGTGAAAATATAGAATATTAATATGTTATACAAATTTACTAACTTTGGAAATCGCTAACCTAAATTGCTTACTAAATGAACATCTATTCAGAAAGTCTATAACCCTGTTTAATTGTTGTAATTCTGTCGATAAATTATGAGTTAAACAATAAGAGTACTGCATACCAAAAGACTTATACTACACTATATGAAATGAAAAGGATCTTCAGTTTGGTTTATCAAATATTGCCTTACAAATTTTGGGCCTATATAAATCATATATATGTTGTTGGTTTAAAATGAAAAGCAACACATTTTTAACCACCACTCCAAAAACTAATGTTATAAGGTTGTCATTAAAGTTTCTGTATGTATATATTTCTGTATGTATATGTTTCTGTGTGTACATGTTTCTGTGTGTA